>MU225556.1:486106-498882 GCA_018584345.1 Thuja plicata | reverse complement strand
ACAATTCCGCCCAAGAGGGGGAAGAAAGCATCTCCCCTCTTGGCCAAAAATCCTCCTCTATTTAATACTTGACTACCACTTGCAACTCACATCCCCTTCAATCTAGACTTCCTAATGCTCCAAGGTGGGGGTGGAACTTTTCACCATATAGGACAATCAGTCCTATGGCTGGGCGGAATCCGCCCAGTCATAGGACACGTGAAAATTTTAAGATCTTAGGCTCGGTGGACTTCAAATACTTGCCCCTTTGACATGTCTTGTCTTGCTCGAAACATCCAATTTTGGATCAGCATGGCTAGGAGGGCTAGGACAGCATTCCTCCATTTGGGCAGAATTTGAAGGTGAATAGGACAGGCTGTCCTATGGCTGGGCGGAATCCGCCCAGTCATAGGACACATACAATATCAGAATTTCGTCCAAGGCTCCGCAACTTTCTTCCATTGCCTCTCAATCAATCAAAACACGCTCTCCAACCTTCCGCCCTCATCGTGCATCCAATTGGATCAACTTATCAACTCCCAAGGGGCTGGCAGAATTTGGAGGTGTATAGGACAAGCTGTCCTATGGCTGGGCGGAATCCGCCCAGTCATAGGACACTGTGTTTTCAAAACTTCGATTCAACCTCTCAAACATCCAAATTGTTGTTCCTTGCATTGCCATGGTTTCTTTATCAAAATCCTTTCAACACCTAGGAGGAGAAGGCTTCGAGAAGAAGGGGGAAGAGCTGGTCTTTACCCTATGGCGGAATTGTCCCATAGACAGGACAATTCCGCCCAAGGGAAGGCCTCCCTTGGTAAGACACCATCAACCTCCTTCTAGATACCCAAGGCACTTAAAACACCTCCCTACTCACAAATGGATCTGCCTTCTTCCTTCACAAGTGCTGGGCGGGATTTGATGAGAGATAGGACAGCTTGTCCTATGGCTGGGCGGAATCCGCCCAGTCATAGGACACATACAATATCAGAATTTATCAATCTCTCGAAACATCAAACATGGCCCCTTTCCTATCAAATATGTTCTTTCAAACTTCAATCTCAAAGCCACACACCCAAAATGGGATTCAATTTCACCCACAAAAGGGCTGGCGGAAATCAGAAGCACATAGGACAGACTGTCCTATGGCTGGGCGGAATCCGCCTAGTCATAGGACACTATCATCCAGAATTCAACTCCAATACTTAAACCATCAAACATAGCCCGTGCCTCATATCAAACATGGTTTGTCATTCAAATTGAAGCCTTTATAAGTACAAAATGTTTATCATCAAAGGCCAAGAAGATGAAATTGGGGGGAAGAAAGAATGCTGGCCTATGCCCTCCTGGCGGAATTGTCCCATAGACAGGACAATTCCGCTTAGCATGTCTGCCAATCCACTCTCAACCTTGCCACTCCCTAATTCATCAAACAAGGATCAGATTTTAAAGCCAAGGGGGAAGTCTAATTTTCAATATCTCCCCAATCGAAGCCAAAAAAAAAGGGGGTCCCCAAGAATTGGGGCGATGTGTGAAAGACTTCACAACACAACCGAACTGTACAGCCAACACCCACTGCGTACGACCAACTCTCTCTCTCTCTCTGTACGGTCTACAACCTAAACCGTATGACCAACACACTACCGTACGACCAACTCTCTCCCACCGTACGGCCTTCGGCCTGCACCGTACGACCTGCTCCCCCTCACCGTACGGTCTGCACCCCTCGTCGTACGACCTACCTTCTTCCACCGTACAGACCATCTGTACCGTATGACCTGTAGTTGCCAGTACGCCAGGAGCTAAGGACCTCTTAGCCAGTCCGCCAGGGGTTAGGTACATTACAGTGGTATCAGAGCTGGTGATTCTGCCAACTTGTGGGTTGTGAATGCAAGTATATACCAGGTGAAGAAGAAGATATCATTCGGTTGATAGAATGGCAGATCAACAGGATCGTGTCCCTCAAGTCATGGCATTGCTAAGAGAGCTCACCAGAAACCAAGTGCAGATCAATGACACTCAGCGACTCATGGAGGAGACATTACAAAAATTGGCTGAAGGCAAAGCATCCACAGAGCAAAATGGGGAAAGTGACAATTCTATTTCAGGTAGGGCAAATTGCGAACCAACACGCTTTCGACCGTCAATGCCCACCTTCCCTCGAACGGAAGCACAACACAGAGAACAACCAACATTCCAAGATATGCAAGATCAACTTCAGGAGGACTGGAAGAATGTAAATTTGGAAGGGGATATAACCTACAAGAATTATGTACATCTGAGAATGAGATATTCAGGTTGCAACAATCGGGGTGGCTACTATAACGACGACCTTAGGAGAAAGATCGGTAATGTTAATTTGTCAACTTTTGATGGTTCTGGTTCCACCACAACAATGGCATGGGTATAGAAGGCCGACACCTATTTCCAGCTCAACCCTATGCCAGAGGACGAAGCTATAAAATTTGCGGCTCTACATCTAGAAGGGTTAGCTCACAAATAATGGCATCATGGCATGGTCACTCTGGGCCACGATCAGATAACCTCCTATGCTAATTTCACTGAGAGATTAATGGATCGTTTTGATGGAAGAGATCCAGAGCTTAATTTTAAAGATTTGGCTGAGTTGAAACTGTTGATGTTTATAGGTTCGATCAGATAAAATAATATGAGATAATATCGTACTGCATTATGTGTGCATATTAATATATATTATTATTATATATATTAATACACATACATAAATTTATATCTAAATTATATTTGATCGAATCAACAAACATTCAATATAATAGTATAACTTGTTTATTACTACATTACCGAATTGATATCAGTCATATTAACCTACCGATTAATATCGGTTTCGGTTTACCTTGTATTAATACCGATCGATATCGGTTAGTATAAAACCTTTGACTATGTATCGGTTATCATTAACCTTGCTATTATTTACACACATCAATTAAGTATCGGGTGTTACTTAATATGAATGCTGCGATCAATATTATCATCGGGTGCTTAATATTATGCACCGATCGGGTTACATTATGTGCTTTGTTTAATGATACCGATCGGTTACAATTTGTGATCGGTTAAAGAACGATTTATGATTGAAGAGACATGATGTTATAGAGTCATGTCTCCTCAAGAGACATGTCTCTATACCATCATGTCTTTCCTATAAGAGTTCATTCCTTCATCAATAAGAGACAGGCATATACAAATTTTGAATGCAAGTCTCATTCCTACAACATAAATTAAATATTAATATATTTATATATCTATTACTATATCAGTAATATATATATAGTGATTAAATATATGTTTTATATATATATATTGGATTAATATAAGAAAATTTTAAAAGTCATATATTCTGATCTAAATTTAACAGAAACAAACGGGTACAATGGACAGTTTCATTATAGAATTTCAAAGATTATCAGTCCTAGTAACTGATATTTCGGAGAGACGATTGGTCGTGCTATTCATGGATGGGTTGGTAGAACCTTTGAGAGGTTGGGTGAAGGCGTGCAATCCCATCACACTCACAGAGGCAATCAAGAAGGCACGCAACATGTCAACATCTTCCTCTTCCTCCTCCAAGAGTTATGCACAATCCAAACCACCCCTTATTCCAAAAGAAAAGGACAACAGACCTCCGCCAAAGAGACCTCTACTTGATGAGGCTACTCGACGGGAGCTTAGAAGGAGGAAGTTGTGCTTCAATTGTAGGGAGCCATGGGAACCTGGACATCATTGCTTAGGCAAGGGGAAAATCCACTATATTGAAGTAATGTCAGATGATGAAGAGGAAGAACATGCACCGGAAGCTGAGGAAGACGAACAACCAGCTGCTCGAGAGGTTAACCTAAACCGTGCGGAAAGAATTGCCACATTGTTGAAAAGAGGCGGGTCCATTGCTGCTTTAGTTGGAACTCCGAGATGCACTATCTTCCGGGTACGGGGTACTCTCCAGGGACAGAGGGTTGTGGTCATGCTAGACAGCGGGGCTACCCTCAACTTCATCAACTCCTCGCTGGTCAAACGAAGGGGTTTACAAATAGAGGCACACCAAGGATTCGACGTCAAGGTGGCAGGAGGAAACATTTTGTCTTGCACCCATTTGGTCCCAAAACTGAGCATCACTATGGGTAACCACACGGTGACAGATGACTTCTTCGTAGTTGATTTGGACGACATGGAGGTCATCCTCGGCATTCAGTGGATGGAAACCTTGGATGAATACACAAAGTTTCAAATGGATGGAATTTTCATTCGAGGTGGATGGCAAGAAGGTTGTTCTGAGGGGAATGTCGAATGGAGGACTGAGGGAAATTTGTGCCCGACGGATGGAGGCCATCCTCAGGCACGACGATGTGGTCTGGGTCGCACACTGTTTTATCTCATCAAATCCTGTACATGGACAGCCTACCTTCTATCAGGATGAGGAACTTCAGAGTGTGTTGGATAAGCATCAATTGGTCTTTGCTGACATACCACCAAGCGTACCACCGCACCATGGGTTTGAAGTTTTGAACACACTATTAAGATGGAGGTTGACGCCAAACCTGTCATCACCACACCGAACCGCCATCCTAAAAGGTTTAAGGATGAGATTGAAAAGACAATACAAGAACTTCTCGACAAAGGATGGATCAGGCCTAGTTCCAGCCCTTTTGCATCATCCGTCGTACTGGTCAAGAAGGACGGAACTCTGAGGATGTGTGTGGACTATTGTGCATTAAACAAGAAAACCATCAAGAACAGGTACCCTATTCCTAGGATTGTCGAGCTGCTGGATGAACTGCATGGTGCAGTCTATTTTTCGAAAATAGATCTCCGATTTGGGTATCATCAGATCGGTATGAGAGGAAAAGATGTGGAGAAAACAGCCTTCCGTTGCCACTATGGGCATTACGAGTTCCTAGTCATGCCATTTGGATTGACCAATGCTCATGCCACATTCCAGTCCTGTATGAATGAAATCTTCAGCAAGCAACTGCGTAAGTTTCTATTGGTATTTTTTGATGACATACTCATATATAGTAAGACATGGGAGGAACATCTGAAGCATTTGGATGAAATACTGGAGATTATGGAATCACAGTCCTTGTTTGCCAAAAGGTCAAAATGTGAGTTTGGGATGACGAAGATATTGTACCTCAGGCACATTGTCAGTGGGCGAGGGGTTCAAGTGCATCAGGAAAAGATGCAATCCATTTTGGATTGGCCGCCGTCGAAGACTCTCTGATCTGCACGGATTCTTTGTGTTGTGCAGTTATTATAGGCGGTTCGTGAAGGGATTCTCACAGCTCAGTGCACCATTGACAGATCTAACAAAGAAAGGATCATACCAATGGAGTGAACATGCACAACAAACTTTTGAAAGGCTCAAGGAAGTCACGAGCTCTTGCCCTGTGCTGGCACTTCCAGATTTCACCCGACCCTTCATTTTGGAGTGTGATGCCTCTAGAGAGGGTATTGGGGCCGTGCTGATGCAGGACCGTCACCCGATTGCATTTGAGAGTCAGAAGCTCTCGGGAGCCGAGAAATTGTATTCCATCTACGACAAGGAGATGCTCGCCATCATGCACGCCTTGACACAATTTCGACAATAGCTCGTCGGAGCCAAGTTCACCGTGCGTACAGATCATAACAACCTTCAACACTTTCTAGAACAACGGGAACTCAATGAACGACAACAAAAGTGGGTAAGTAAAGTATACGCTTTTGATTTTGACATTGAATATATAAAGGGAAAAAATAATGTGGTGGCTGACGCCTTGTCGAGACGGCCAACAATATGCTGTTTATCTCAAATCTCAACTGATTGGAGAGCACACCTGTTGGTTGAGTATTCCAAGAATACTTTTGCATGTCAGTTGCTGGACGACGAAGGACAAGATGACAGATACAAGGTGGTTGATGATATTATATACTACAAAGGCAAAGTATACTTGGTGCCTGAATCCAAGTTGAAGGCGAAGATTATAAAGGAGATGCACGACTCACCTTTGGTCGAGCATCAGGGATATTTGAAGACTTACAGGAAGATCAGGGAAAGGTTCTCCTGGAAGGGTTTAAAGAATGATGTCCTCCAATATGTCTGGGAATGTCCTACCTGTCAGCAGAACAAATCAGAACACACTATGCCAGTAGGTCTACTTCAGCCACTGCCGATTCCTGAGCAGAAATGGACTAGCATTTCAATGGATTTCATTACTGGGCTTCCGAAGGTGCAAGGAAGAGATTTCATCTTTGTGGTGGTGGACAGATTGACCAAGTATGCGCACTTCTTTGCTATTTCAGGGGAATACCAGGCAACATAGGTGGTAGACTTGTTCTTCTGGGAGGTGTTCCGCCTGCACGGACTCCCTCAGAACATAGTGAGTGACAGAGATAGTCGTTTTCTCAGTACTTTTTGGAAAGAACTATTTCGACTGGCAAGAATAGAGTTGTCACCCAGCATAAGCTACCACCCGCAGACTGACGGGCAGACAAAGATCGTGAACAAGTGGCTGGAAGGATATCTCAGAAACTTTGTTTCCGCACAACAAAAAGTGTGGGTCAAGTGGCTACATTTGGGGGAACACTGTTACAACACCACCTATCACATGTCCATCGGAATGACTCCCTTCAAAGCCTTGTACGGGTATGAACCACCTTCATTCGTGGACATGGCGTTGGGAGATAGTCGCGCACCAAAGGCAAAAGATTGACTGCAGGAAGGAATAGATATCCTAAGATCACTCTGGGAGAATCTTCTACGGGCTCAGAATCAACAGAAAATATATGCTGACAGGCATCATATTGAGAGGAGTTTTGAAGTGGGAGACTTAGTATACCTTTGACTTCAGCCATACAGGCAGTCATCCCTTAAGACATCCGGGAAGGAGAAATTGAGGCCTTGTTTCTACGGGCCCTACCGTCTTTCGAAACGGGTGGGTGAGGTTGCCTACGAACTGGATCTACCCCAGGGAAGCAGAATTCACAATGTATTTCACGTGTCTTGCCTGAAGAAGGCGGTGGGGCAACATGTCATTGTGTCTGAAGATTTACCACCCCTCGACGAAGAAATGAGGTTAATTCTAGAGCCGGCTGAAGTCATTACCACCAGAGAGAAAAAGTTGAGGACTCGCACGGTCAAAGAATTTTTGGTGCGTTGGAAGAACCTTCTGTTGGAGGATGCTACCTTGGAGGGCGAGCAAATTCTGATTGATCCAAATTTGCAATTGCTTGAGGACAAGCAATCCTTGGGACGAGAGGACTATAATGTCCCCGTTATTAAATAAATAAAATAAACCATTATTTGGGTTCCGATCGATTTAGCTTATCTCGGACCCATCTTTTATTTTAGCGTAGGTGTTAATGTTGCCGTGTTGGCTTTTTTTGTACACCTCGGGAGTTTGTTCGATGGGTATTTATGACCGGCGTGTAGGATGTATTTCTCATGTTGAGTTTTGATATTTTATTTGTAATTGTGAATTCCTGTTGGGATTCTGCTGTCTGCCTTTTCGGAGGTGAAAGACCCTCCCTATTTGGTATTTGCAGTTTCGGTGGGATTCAACCCTCACCCTACTCTACCTGCTCTTTGTTCCGGATCTAGCAAATCGGAAGCACTATCAAATAAATAATAATACTATTATTCCTCTTGCAAGTACTTGTTCCAGAATTATATCGAGCACTAAGTTCATTGCAACGTATATTGATAAATAAGGATAATTAGTCCTGCGTTGGTCGAAGCCGGAGATCACATACTCTAACTCCCCATTGACGGCCTACAGCTGAACCGTACAGCCAACACCCACTGCGTACGACTAGCTCTCTCTCCATATGGTCTACAGCCTGAACCATATGGCCAACACACTACCGTACGACCAACTCTCTCCCATCTTACGGCCTTCGGCCTGCACCGTACGACCAACTCTCTCTGAACCGTACAACCAGCTCCATCTCACCGTACTGCCTGTACCCCCTCACTTACGGCCAGCTCCATCTCACCGTACGGCCAACTCCCCCTCACCGTACGGTCTGCACCCCTCGCCGTACGGCCTGCCTTCTTCCACCATACGGACCATATGTACCGTATGACCTGCAGTTTCCAGTACGTCAGGAGCTAAGGACCTTGTAGCCAGTCCGCCAGGGGTTAGGTACATTAGAATTAGTCCATTGCTCTATCCATCTATCCATCTATCTATCCATCTACCCATTTATCTATCTATTGATCCGATCTATCCATCCATCCATCCGTTCGTCCATTGATCCATCTATCGATTGACCATCCATCCAATGCTTTGCGGAGGGAAATAAAAAGGTTTGAAGCATCAAATCATGTCAGCACATCATCCAAGCACTCCCAAAACTTCACCTTTATTGCCGCACGCTACAGCATAGTCCCAAAACACTTAGGTCATTCTCTTTGCAAAAAATGGAGAGACAAATTTAGCAATCTGTTGTAACAAAAAAAAATTGAAAATCTTCTTTCATTGGGTTGAATTCTGGGAACTAGGTACTCAAAAATAAGGTCATCATATCCTAGACCCATGGGCCTTTCTCTAGAATCTTACATTAATAATTTTTAGAATCACAAACTACCACAAACAAATCTTGTGAATAACAATCGTAGCTTTGAAAAAAGGCACTAAATAATAATTTACCCAAGCATTGAGCTCTGAAAGACCGGGCCACAGGGAATTAAATGTACAAATCATTGCCATATGCTTATAATATTCCATTTTTTGCCCATTTCTTCCTCAAACTCCATAATGGGTATCTCTCCTGTAGCCTTATACCTCACCTTTCGACCCAGAAATGCCTGGCAGCTGGACACCAGCTTCTTTCTTTAAATCTCCACCTCTAAGGTCTTTCCTTTTGCAGCTGCTGCATAAGATTTATCAATTTACCTTTCTCATCCCCTTTACATTTTGCATAGAATCCAAATCAGGCTTTTAGATCTGTCCATTCAGTTTATAGTGGGAGCATGGAGCCAATTTTTCTGCTCCTGCAGTCGCCTGCAAATAATATGTGACTTTTTCCTTATTCATTCTGATATCCAGCTGTAAGAGTCACTACATTTTCCTTACTCCCATGCTGTCCTTCGTTATTAGCATCCTCAGCTTCTGCGTCTACCCATTTAGGGTTTCCATTATTCAAATCATCCATTCCTGCTGCTACTTATCTCACTTGTCATTCTTCTACCAAGAGAGCTTTTCCGTCTTTCTTATCTTGGAGAACCCTACAGCTAGTGCTAATACTATGTTACTTCTTTATTTGCTTGCAGTTGCTGTACTTGTGTATTATTCTATAGGTATGTAGGAATTGCCAATACTGTATTAAGATGTAAATGCTGTTTTTTAATTTTTTGCAGATACAGTCGGCATGACAAGCGTTCAAAACTGCCAGGATGGATTTTGAAACATTTAGGCGATGCACATCTCAATTTAAGTACCGACATGGCTGTGCACATAGCACGCGAAGTAAGTCATAAGCATTTTCTTTTTGTTTTAAGCTTGGTTCTTATTATTGTTAGAGCATAGGCAAATACTGAGTTCTTTTACAATTTTATTATTGTTATTTCATGAAGCTACATTTTGTATTTTTTGGAAATTCAGTTTGTTGTTTTTTAACTGTAAAGTTGAAATTCTAAAAATGTTGTTAACACATCAGATACTTTCAACATGCTCTATTTCCTAGCCAGATTTGGGTATATGTTGTTTGTACTGGGCAACTGAAGGCACTAAAATTGACAGAAGCAGTGTGGCAGCACAAAAAAGCTATGCTTGAGTTAGATAGAAAAAAATTAATTTTTGAAATTGTTATTATCCTACAATTTATCCTGTGTTGAAAGAGAAGCTTGCAGGTTGGATGAAATTCGGTCTTAAGAAGGAAAGAAAATGTCTTAATTTTGAGATGTACAAAAGCGTGTCAATGCGACAGAATATACATGATAGATAGTGCCTAAAATATCCTTAAAGAATCAAAATACCTTACATGAGGGTGTCATAGTAATGTTCCATTTACATGGCATTGTAAAAGTATCAATGGAATTCTAGGGTTTGGGTTTAAAATGAGAAAAACCTTGCAACTAAATAGCAATGTACTAGTTTTAAAAACAGCAGAAAAAATATTTTTCTTTCTCGATGTCAAAATAGTGCATATAAATAAAACAAATGTTATCTTATAAAAATACTAATTATAAAATAATGCATAGGACTTTGAAAAAATGTATTTTATTTAAACCTTAAAGAGTTTTTGTAATAAGTATCATCTGGCCCTAAAACTGTGTCAATCCACCATTAAGCATAGGATTACCATTTTAGGGGCAGCCCTTTGTGTTTACCTTAATCCTCATCGGAGTATGAATTTAAATAAAACTGCGATCAATAAAGTGACCTCTAAAAGAAACCTATTTAAAGTTAAAAAAAGGGAAATTAAAATACCTGAACCTTAAACCCTATACCAAAAATGTTTAGCCTGCCTTTGACATTTGTATCACAACCACTTTTTGAAAAATTGGGAAAGAGAATGACAAATGTGGTGGATTGTGATAACCTGGGATCAATCATGCTTTTTTCAAGTGTAATGCTACTATGAATGGTAGAGACCACACAATTAAACTTGTCATAATTAGTGTATGCTATGCAACTGAGTGGTCTGTCATCAAAGATTATTTGACAGAAACATTGCCTCTTCGACTTGGTATGTGTGCCAAAGTACTTAAGATCAATATTTGGGGACGGGTCCTAGGTAGAAGAGAGTCTAAGAATGCAATCTTTAAAATCAGGGTTCACTGGTATTTGTGTGGATGTCTCTTCATCAGGTACTGTACAAAATCTAAAGAAATCAATGGTAAAAGCAGTTGTACTCAAGCAACCTTCTTATTAGCTTGAATTCATTGTTCTTGTTCAGTTTGGTTTTGGGCCCATTATCTGTGAGGAATCATGTGTACTTTATTTGTATGCAATATGCTTGGTGATGGATATGATCACAATGCTTTTGACTGCTGCTATGCTCACCCTTTCCTCAAAGTCAAGGCTCCACGTGACTGTCTATTACTGTTGATAGGCCTCCAGAAGTTGAGATGTGGTTGTATGTATGATTCCCTCTATTATAGCAGCCTCGGATTTCCTTTTACTACTCTTTCTAAAATTCTGTTTTGACTCTCCTAACCATGGTGGTGTAATGGATCCACTTCGGTAGAGTGTTCATTGAACATGTCCAGAACTTATATTTTTAATTGGAGATTCCAATTATTCTCCTAGAGAAGGCCTCTGTGTGTTTATGGATTTGTAGTTTAGTTCTCATTTTTTAGTTTCATTATAGTTCAATACTGCCATCGTGAACTTACTTTTGATGATTCAGAACTGCTACTGAGCTTTGGTTAGAATCTTCAAATATCCTCTCATTACATTCACCCATAATTTCCATATCGTGAAACCTGCATCTTTGTGAAATGGAATTAAACAGCACCTAAACATGTTTAGATGTGGTTTACTTTCTTTGCAATATGCTTATCCTACTTACTAAATCTGATTCTTTTAACAATCATCAAATGACAAATGACTGTTCAGGCTTATTCTAAGCAAAATAAAAGCACAAACAGTTGGGAATTAATAAGACCCCTTTGGAAAAATAGCTGTTATTGAAACCATACTAGGGTTTATGGAGGGTAAAAATTTGAATTTTTATGGGGGATGCTCGTGAAGACAGCAACAAAACGACAGGGGCTGTTAAGTTTGCAGCAAAGGGAATTTTGGTTGGGTTGTTTAGCACATCAAGGTGGTCACAAGGAGGAGTAGCATACATTAGGAGGTAGATCAGGATGATCCCCAATAAGAGAAACGCATGGTTGCCCCCATTGAAAGGGTGGCTAGGAGGAGATAAGTGGACAAGCAGACATATAAATAGGGAATTAACAAGGTGCAATAAGAGGTATGATAAAAGTGAAATAAAAAAATGATGTATTAGGAAAATGATAACACAAGAACATGAGAATGCAAGAAAGTCATAACTTGAATATCAAAGGTAGAATAGGAAAATGAATAGCAAATCAAAGGAAGTGAAGGAATTGGATAATACGAGTAAGTAGAAAGGATGTTGGAAGGGTAGGGTGTGAATACTTTAATTGAAGTAGAATGCATTAGCATGACAAGTCATCGTGGGTGGAGTAAGAAAGTGGTTATGTACATGTTGTAAAGGGAAATGGGGGATGCTAACTAGAGGGAACAAAGCAAATAATCATGTGAATTGTAGGGAAGAAAGGAAGAGTGTAAGGTCACCTGCCAATTTTGACCTGATTTTTTTAAATTTTGGAGGTTTGACATTTCGTCAAACACTTGGCATGCTAACTGTCTGAAATTTGATTTCTGAGTTTTGGGATTGTGTTTGGTATTTATTTTCAATGCCAAATCATAGATACACATATAAACGATAAACAATAACATGGGAAACAAATGAAGGAACACACCATAAATTTATGATATCTCCTTGAATAACAATGGAAAATACAATGATATCAGATCTGATATAGGTTTGACATAACTACAACAACAAACTAGTTCCTTCAAATACGAGGGTTATAATTAATCAAAATGATTACATATGTATGTAATGTCCCCACTTTAGCAGTTGACCAAGTGTGTGTGCCTTAGACTATTTCTACATGGTCCCGAGGGCTAACGAAGGGTTTAAAGGGATCCTAGAGTGTTTTGGCCTAGTCATTTCCAGTTTGGGCCAAAATGGAGTTGATTTACTCAGTTTCAGGCATACTTACTATTTTTAGTAAGTCAACAGGACAC
>MU225556.1:462657-473781 GCA_018584345.1 Thuja plicata | reverse complement strand
TAGAAGTTGATTTTTCAGAGTTAGAATTCTACTAGCATTATTAATCTCAAATGTGTCTTGAATGATATTAAACATTTCGAAGGCACTGGTAATTCTTGATATGCTAGGAAGAATGGAGTCTTTTACTAAGTCAATTATCAGTTTTTTGGCTTTATTGTTCCTTCTCTTCCATGTGGTCTTCTCTGTCTCATCTTCGGGTATTTTAATATCTTTTTCTATGTACTCCTCTAATTCGAGTTCCATAAGAAGAGAGGTAAGTCGGGTTCTCCAAGATATAAAATTTGAAGGACCTTCTAATCTATCTTCCATTCTCATGCAATGAGTCATCTCTAAAGAATTATGTTCAAGAATTACGTAATTTGAAAATATGCTCTACTATAGATTTTCTAAGTTTTATATTTTATCTCCTTTTAATAACCTTGCTGCTCTGATACCATGTTAAAGAAATATGGATCAAATAAGATATAAAACTGAATGGTTGTAGTAGAATACAATTGCCTTTTTTATTGATTGATTCTACAAAATATAATGACGATATATATTGAATCTAAAGGATGTGAATATGAGAAGGCATGACTCATCATATTAAGTTATATGATGAGTCATGGCTGTTCATATTAACATATTGTATAACTTATGATTATTGTTTTTATGCACATAGTAAGTCGTATATCACAAATCGTATAGCCAAGGTATATCGAATGGCACGTTTAATATAATCAGACAGTCACGATACTATCGTGACTGTCATATACTAACAGTCCGATAGTATCATGACTGTTCGTATATAACAGTCATGATACGTGACTTCCTTTGCATACTTGGCCGATAATCATATTCGACCATTAAGTTGATTAAATGACAATTAAGTCGATTCAATAATATTTGCATTACTTCATTTTATATATATATATATATGGTTTCACTTATAAGCATATTAATATACACTATATATTCAATTATTATATGGTATATATATATATATATCTATATTTATCATGATTGTCTCGTCGTTTATTAAACACGAACGAACAATACTTTAGCACAAAACCCTCGATGGATTTCTCTCTCAAGGTGGAGTTGAGTTTTTGTCCAACCCACAATTTTTTGAAGGTTTCCGTCCTTAGAGATGGCTGTCCCTGTCAAGACTAGCTGAAAATGGAGAAATTTCAAGTATCACAAATCAACCACCTCTAGGATTACCTAAACCCACTCATTAGCCTATAGGAAACACATGAATATGCTAATGGTCTCTAAGCGCCAAATTGACTTAGAAACGGGACATTACAGTCCTTCCTTCCTAGAGATTGCTTGTCCTCAAGCAACCTTGAACTTGCATGCCAATACAAGGTTCCTATCTCGACCTCAAAAACACTGCTCTACCAATCCGCTGCACCACTCTGATATAAACAACACTATGACCTGAGTTGCTTCGCAACTCATCATGATCCATAAAGAACAGTGCATCAGTCATGTCAATGCCCGGATCCTAAACCAATCTATCCATTCAGCCATGAGAATAGAAATAGATATCTATCATTATACAATCATCATATATCATCCACCTGTATAAGTAGACCACCCAAAAGATGCCAAAGACAACTTCAATATGCTCATAGATCAACTCATTAGGCCACCAAATGCTGCTGTTGTAACTCAGGCCAGCAATAAGAATGATGTCGAGGATGTCACCATACCCATTATTGGAAGGATATCCATCTCATATGCAATAGCCAATAAGTAAACACGTCTCCACACACTCCCATGCAAATCACTACCCGTAATGTCCCCATTTTCAACGTTCTCTTGTAGTGCAATTGGTGTTGGCTTTTGGAGGCGGGTTTCTAATGCACCAGTGAGTTCAGATGTATTAATGGAGATGAACGACACCTTCTGGAGTGATTTTGGACAACTTGTTTGAGACTTACTATTTTTAGTAGTGGCCATTTTTATCACTTACTATTTATAGTAAGTTTCAGTGTATCTTAGATTGAGCCATATTGATGTTCGGACACACGATTTTTAGCATGTTGGCTGGTCTCTATTTCCCCAACAATGAAATATGTCATTCTTGAACATTGGGTGAAGTTTAATTGTATTAAAAGAAATATATTTTGATTTTTAGTTACCTAAGTCTCTTATATTGTCACTTTATGACTTAAATGACTTGTACCCCTTGGCCTAGTAACACAACGTTGTTTTAAAAAAAACGGTAATTTGACATCCTAAGTAAGAGGAGAAATTTTTAAAAGAACGAGACCTTTAATATTTGGGAGACCAAAAAGGTGATTTGTTTTATCCCAAATTGGTAAGATGAGTGAATGAGCTCTTATGAAAGTATTATAAAAGATTTTCAAGAGCTCTCTTTCAGGCATGTTGGATGAAATAAGAGATTTATGAAATATTGGAGAGTTCTTCTTCAAGGGTTTGTGAGGACAAAATCCCTCATGAATGACATTCTCTTCGTTGTTGAAAGAAACAGTTAGGAGGATCTTTGAGTATTCATTTTAAGGTAAAAATAGATCATTTGCTACTTTCATTTGAATGTGAGTTTCAGTTTTATTGGGATCAATTTGAGTGTCTAAAGTTGGGGTTTGAGTTCAAGTTACTATTGAAACACTTACATCAGCTGGCCAACCATTGGAAGTCTGTAAATAAGTATCCGTTGAGCTATATAAGTCTAAAGGAAGTGCCGTGTATGCCAAACAAGTTCTCCAGAACTGTCATACAGGTTTGTGATCACTGAGAAAGGGTGCCGAACTAGTCTGCAAATGTATTGAGATTGTTGTACTGGCTGGAGCAGTGCAGTATGAATGTTGTACCAACTGCTGGGTGATGTACATCACCCATAGGGACATCATACAAGTCTGGGACAACACGTTGGAAACCGTACAGGGTTGTAACAGAGATCTGAAGTCATATACATTGATGCGGTTGAGGAATGAGGGTATGCATATTGCTACTGATGCATTAGAATACAGTATTATGTATGTTATAGTGATCTAGTATGCAAATGTCTGATAATATTATTGTTCCTTGTGAAAACTAAGCATATATTTGCTGATAAAGACTCCTAGCAATAGCAGTACTAGATTAGAGGCTTTGTGTATGTTGACACGAATGTATTTGGTTCCATATTGTTGATGTTATCGGTAGATAGCATGTTTCAGTTGGTGTATAAGTTGTATTTGTTATTCACATTTGCTTATTCGCTGTTGGAAATATCTATCATAGTAGCAATATAGGCATCTTTGTTGGTTGAATCTGTGTTTATTCCAGAACTGCAAAAACAGAAAAACACTACCAGGAAGACCATTACAATGATGAATCAAGAAAACTAAAGAATCAACTTGTAAGCAAATTGTTTGACAAAATTACAATGAGTGGAAAGGGCACAAAAAAAAAGGTTAGCAAGGGGGCATCTACACTAGTTGTTGTAAATTATGCCAAATTTGAAAATGCAATTGAAACCCAAGTAGGAAAGACACTAATCACTGAAGAATCTATGAAGATTAAATCATCAACCAATAGATAAACAATTCACTATCATATGAAATCGGTGACAAATCTAAAGATGAATTGTAGATGCCTTCATCACCCATCAAAAACAACACTTGAGTGGTCGATTCACTACAAGTGTCATCAATTCAATCAGTGTCTCCATCAATAAAATGATCGACATCAAGTGAAATTTCAGAACTAGGAAACTTTTTTTTATCATCATTCATGAAGTGGTGAGTGTAATGGATTTGTTGAAGATGAAGTTTGGCTTCTTGAGCCATCAACTTAGCTTGCCTTGCACTTTCTAGCTATCCTTAATTCAACTTAGCTATCCATGGTAAAATATTTATGACCAATTTCTTCACGACTATAGCCTGCAATGTCTTGAGAAAGAAGAGATATCACTGCTGTCCATGATTAGAAGATTGGGACTGAGTTCATCCTATTTGTTCTTGCCTTTGAAATCTTCCATGTTATGACGAAAATATTTGAAACCTTTCGGGCTGAGATCCACAATATACACCTCATGTTTGTCACCCACGACTTGACTGCCAATATGGAAAGACTCAATACCATCACTCTCTTGTGAAAGTGCTGTTATCTTGTGATGATGTAAAAAAATATGACTTCTGTTGTAAAAATCAGAATTGTTTTCTTATATTTGTGTCACGTCTTCAACCTTTACAAGCACCTCTTCATTGAAAACTTTATGGCCAACACTTGCACTTTGAGTTCCAACACTTGTAGACTCCTCTTCATTAGTTATTTCATGTGTAAAAGCTGCAAACTCTTGAGAATGGGAAGGTAAACTACTGCTGTCCCAAATCAGAATTTTGGGCTCTATAATTTCTTTGGACTCATAAAACATCACCAAATCTTGACTTGTCACATGTCCTTCCCAAGTGGTTAGAGGTGGTAGAATCTCAAATAAATCTTCTTCAAATGATGTCACAAGGCTACAGGGTATTTCCTTGGGAAACTCTTCAATCCTTTCATCAACATATTGGACCTCTTTAACGTGTAAAACATTGGAATCATGGTGCCCCATTTCCTTCCTAAGGATCTCATCAATCCCTTCTACTATTGTTTTGATCTCCATCTCCCTTGAACCAACTTCTTGTTCCATGGTTATAGCTGTAGTAGATATCTGATTTTCCACTTTATATAGAGAGAAACGAGTCATACTCAGCTGGTAGCAAAGATCAACAGACTCTTTTTCCTTGTCTTCTGCAAACTTGATAGCAAGATCCCTATCCATTAACAACTGCAAGTAATCTAATTTCATCTCTTAAAATGCTTCTTTGAGTGTGTGCAATTGAATACTAGTGACTCCTCTTGCAACACCTTTTTGCCTCTCCTCAATTTGAGTTTTTCAAATAAGATCTTCTATGTATTTATGAGAATCATCTGCCTTTGTTAATACTTGTACAATATTCTCCTTTGTGACCAATAATCTATCTTCCAAGTTTTGCGATGTTAAAGGCTTTTGTTCAAATTCATCCAAGGAATAAGGCCTATCACACATTGAATTTTCTGTTTTGTTGTCAACTGTAGTAACATTTTCACCATCATGCTTAATTGTCTCTCTAGATGATGTCATGCACTCTTCATGTAGAAATAATGGAACAATATTACAATCATACGTGGATTCATCAAAGGAGTTTTTCTCTTCACTACTTTTATCAATAATAATCTATAAGTCACCAATAAGAGTTTTGTATACCCCTCACCCATGGCAATTGATCCATCCTCCATAATATCTACCTTAGCTAATTGGAAGCCATTATCTTTTTTGCTTTTAGCATGCCCACTTTTAGATGTATATAAAGCTGTTGTTGTAGCTTGCTTCTCACGAGTCAAGGCTCCATTCACATTTGTATCTTTGTCTTCATCATTACTTGGCTGCAATAGATCTTTCTCCTTATTAACTCCATAATTATGATGTCCAAGCCTCCTAATATGTGAAACAAATATGTTTTCTTCTCATTTGGTTCTTGCTCTATTTTGGAGATTCTGCAGTCTATAAACCCAATGAAGTTAGCTCGTCTTCAATCAATAGTTCCTTGAACTTCTCAATTGTATGCTCAACCAATCTTTAGGAGAACTCATAAGCAATAGGTGATATAGCCTGCTCCTTCCTCGAAATGACCAAAAAATCTGATTGTAACCGCTTGTAGATATCATCATCCTCATCTAAGATTAGAGACATAATTGCTTGCGTACAAGCCCTCACATTGTTTGGATGATGTTTCCCGATTTTGGTTAAGAAGCATTGAAACATTTGAAGAATCAAATCATTACATTTGAGATCAATCATAATGGCAAATGATCTGACTCTTGACAAAATTTCTAAAATCTTAACCCTCGGTAAGACCTTTGGCATCATGTAACCCATGAAAGCTCTTCACAATCAGTTGCAGAATTGTCTTCAATACATCATCATTATAGAGTGCTACAAGAGTTGTTATTCATGTAATCTCACTGAGACATAAAACAACTGCAAGTCTAACACTTTTATGTGGATGTTTCATAAACTTGTGCTAGACCAAAGCGAGCATTGAGGGCTACAAAGCCCAATTCAAAAGCCTCCAATCTGACTGGTCTACTTTGGACAAATATGAGTCTAATTCCTCCAACTTTGAGAAAACACCATCAGGAAATCTCATGGACTCCAATTGTAATCCAATTAAAAAGAGCCAATTTCCTACTTTTCTTTTTGCAAGTCCCTTAGCTGATCACCATTAAATGTATCATTGAATTCTTCTGAGAAAAGATCACTTTTTTGATCAGCCCTTGTGTTCATTTTTCTGCAAAGTTGTGTGGACACGAACACATATACAAATACATACATGGTATCGGATACAAATACAACCATTTTTTAAGACCTCCAATACGGATACAACTGAATACGACATTAATAAAGAGCACATACACATATATTTAACACTATTTTCTAAGTTACTACAGGAGATTTTCATTAATTCAGAAGCAATATAGACACAACATTTGGCACAATTGGAAAATTAAGGTTTTTTGGGCACACATGGGTATAATATTCGACGTGTTTCTTGGTTGTATCAGATATGTATTGGAATGAGATACGGGGATACACATGCCCAAGGAGGGACAAAGGAGTTTCCGACAACTATGGTTTTCTGAGACAAACTTTGTGAATCTCACAAAATCTGATGCACACTTAAACTAAACTCCACGGACTGGTAGGATGATTTGTGCTATGATACCATTGTAAGGTCCCCTACCAATTCTGACTTGAATTTTTTCAATTTTGGATGTTTGACATTTCGTCCAACGCTTGGCATGCTAACTGTCTAAAATCTGATTTCTGAGTTTTGGGATTGTTTTTGGTATTTGCTTTCAATGCCAAATCATAGATAAACATATATAAATGATAAACAGTAACATGGGAAACAAATGATGAAGAAACACACCATAAATTTATGATTTCTCCTTGCATAACAATGGAAAATACAATGATATCAGATCTGATATAGGTCTGACATAACTACAACAGCAAACTAGTTCCTTCAAATATGAGGGTTATAACTAATCAAAATGATTATACACATACCTAGATGCATAAATAGAAACACAATATCAAGTGGAAAGCATGACTGCCTCAAATGGTGACCAAATATGAAGTGGCTGACTAGTATAGGCAGCAAATGACCCCTGGAGTTCCGATATATAAAGCTGACCTCCAAACCCTAGCTGAACAATGTTAAACACTTCCAAAACATACTAAATCCTTCTACCAAAATTCATATAAAATCCAGCAATAATAAAAATATGAATCCACCTCCAATGGCTTCCAAAATCAACCCAAATCAAGTCGCCCTAGCTGGAAAATATGTCAAAGATTGTTTTCACCTTCAAAATTGAAAAAATCACCAAAATGGGGTTTTGAAACCCTAGCTCCAGCAACATAAAATTATTTGTCCATAAACCTGTCAAAACACCATGAAAATGATGCTAAATTGATGACATAGATGTGCCATGAACAGATCTGCAATTATCTTCAACATGTATCAACACTCGAAACCTTAGCTGCCAACAAATGTGAACGCCTGCAATAAATAAACCGTCCTTTTAGCTGCTCCAACTCAATTCTTCAACAATATGCTCAATAAGAAAACCCAGATGGATTCCTCTCTGAAGGTGGAGTTGGGTTTTCATCCAACCCACAAATTTCTGAAGGTTTTCATTCTCAGAAATGGCTGTCCCTATCAAGACTAGCTTAAAATGGAGAAATTTCAAGTATCACAAATCAACCACCTCTAGGATTCCCTAATCCTACTCATTAGCCTATAGGAATCACATGAATAGGCTAATGGTCTCTTAGCGCCAAACTGACTTAGAAAGGGGATATTATAAAGAGGAAGTGCAAAAGCAGGAAGTAATGAAGGCAAGTGATATTGGGAGCATTACAAAGTGTAGAATAGTGTATTATGAAGGAGGCAATGTAAGTAATATGGAGTAAGGAGATAGTGAGATAATAGGAAGATGCGAAGAGATGAAACAATCAAGAAAATAACAGACAGAAAGGGAAATCCTAGGTTTATTTGGGATCCTAGAATCTCAAAGATTTACATTCAAGGTTAGTTGGTGATGGAGTGGAGATTGCTTAAGGACAAGCAATCTTTGAGAGGGAAAATCTGTAACTTCTCCTTTTTCAGCTGCAGTGTGTGGAAAGGATATAATTTCATTAATCAAATAAAGTTATCTTAAAATTGACAATTTTTAATCAACTTGCAGTTAATTAATTCTTATCATGAATATTTTAATGACTTTAGTTGAGGGACCAAAATGAAAATCATATAAAATCATTTTGTGGAAGGAAATAATTATTTATTTTAAAAGAGACTTCTAATTATATTTTTCGGGAAAGTTTTAAAGGAGAATATAAAAAAGAGAATGAAGAGATTCATTGCTCATTTTGAGCATTTAATATTTTGGTTGAAATCCCAATTTTGGAACTGTACAGATTTTATTTGTTGTAGGACAAAAATGCTCAAGCGAAAGATTGGGTTTGGAGGTGCAAGATTCCTTTCTAACCAATTACAGAGGTGGGATCATTCAAAGTTCAGATTTGGAGCAAACCGATTTTCAGAAATTTTGGAGCTTCAAATCATTGTTTGAATCTGCAAGACAAAGGTACATATTTCATTATTATCTATAATTGGAGTTGGTTAATTACCGGTTGGAAGCAAAAAACAAAAAGATAAAATATACTATTGCTGGTTTTTAGGAGTCGTACTATTTGTGCCCAGCTCATAAGGGAATCCAACACCTTGTCAACTCCTTATAAGGAGTCAAAGCTTAAAGGGAAAGGCTTAAAAACCTTGGACAATATTAGCCGCAACACATAAGAAAGGTTTGAACCACCTTTGTGGAACTATATAGGCTGACGTGGAATGTTGAGGAATTTTAAAGAAGTCAAAGCTTTCGTCCATATTCATATACATTGCAAAGGGGGTCAGGTTGATCATTAGAGGCTTAAACGCCTTGTCAACATTACTGTGCCTTCCATAGGTATTTCCTATAAACTGCTGCAACATTTTAATTGGAGGCCCTATTGCTTGCGAGCCACCATAGTCAAAATAAGGGCATCGTACTACTCTATGAGGGTGCTGAACTAAATAGTGACAGCCACACAATTTTAAAGGGAAGTGATCGTGTTGATTGGATGCTGAGTGGATGTTGAATATTTTACATTTGAGCCTTGTCAAAGTTAAAGGAGAGGTTGATGGATAGTGGGGTCCTCCAAACTGGTCATTGAGCATATGCATGGATAGATATTGGAAATTGAAAGGTAACTGATGCTTGTTTGGACTCATTTGCTCCACCATTGCAATTAAAGGTTATTTCAATTGGGGGCACAAGTTTTTGGGGTAGCCAAGGCTACAATCTCATGCTACTTTAATCAGCAGAAATGTTTCCTGTAAAGCAACAATAGCCAAGTTAAGGTCAGGATGTTAGAATAATATCTGCATATATTTTGGGTCAATATTAGTTTAGATTCTGGTAGTTTAGTTTAGTTTAGTTAGGAAGTTTCTATTCCTAACTTTGGTAGTTGATAGTTTCTTTTAGAAACTCAGTGTTTGTAATTGCTTATAAAATGTTTTATCACTTCTTAATAATATAACTCAATTACCAGTTCTTTTCCGAACATGGTATTAGAGTAGGAAAATATTTGATCGCTTCTAAATTTTTTTCAAAATTTTTAGGGTTTAGAAAATTGTGGGAACTGATTTCTCATTTTGAATCACGTATGTTTGTTCTCTTGAAGAAATTCGTGATTCTTGTTTCAAACCATGATTTTTGAAGCTCGTTTTAGAATTTGTGTGCTTGTGTTTTCTCTTTTTGATTGTGATCGAGGGTTTGTGATCATTTCTTGCTTGTTCGTGGGCCGCCATTGCTCCCTCTTGAGTTTTCTTCTGCATTTTGAAGGGCTTGCGTCTATGTTTTGTAGCCGTTTTTTCACTTGACGAAAATTTTCATTGATTTCTGGCTCATTTTTTATGGCCTTCAATGCTCGCATTTTCTCTAGTTTTTTCCGTGTGACTAGGGCACGTGACGGGAGTCTACTTGCCGTTTATCTTTCTCCTACTATTCTCAGTGTTCATTTGTTGCTCGTGGACGTCGAGGATGGACATTACAGAACCCATGATTGTTCTTCTTTGTGTTGGACAACTATTTCCTGCAGATTGCGACCTCTATTTTTTTCAATTTCTTTGTTTTTCTAGTTCGTGGTTTGTCTTTGCTAACTCGAGCTCTAGCTAGGGCACAATTTTTCTGTATGGTCACGACCTATTTGTCAAATTTGTCTTCTATGCATGGCTAGGGTTTGTAGAGCTCTGCCTATTTTCAAAATTTTATGGGATATGTGCCTTTATTCGACCCTCTAATTTTTTGCAAGCAGCTAGGGTTTCATATATTTTTTGGGTTTTCTGCCATAGTGCTTCCTTCATTATCGCATTGGGATATGTGCATTGAAACTTGTGCCTTGAGTTCTCTGCAATTTTGACTATGTTTTGACCAGCAAAGTCCCTTATTTTTTCTTCCTTGGTGTTGGCTAAATATTTTGCAAGTCACTAAGACTACAACTTGGCAAAATGTTTCATTTAGGCAGCAGTATGTGAGATTGCTCTCTCCTCTCAGCAATAGGAGAGGCTCCCTTCTTACCGCAGGTGGATTCAAGTAAAACTGAACTGTATCACACAGTTCTCCTTGATACAGTAATACCGGTGGCTCAAGGAATGACTTAAGAACAATCTTTTAAGACAACAATTTATTTTATCTAAAGATGAAATAATTATAAGAACTCAAAGTCTCTTATCTTTACTTCATATAATTACTCTATCTTCGGATGCACAAGAAAGCTCAAAGTCTTTCCTTGAACACCCTCTACTCTGATTTAAGATTCTACCACTGAAGCCCAAAGTCTTTAGCTTTGAATTGTTGCAGGCACTACTCTCTATAGTAACCCCGATCTCCTGAAGCACAAAGTCTTCAGAAAACTTGGATTAAAGGTGTTCCAATGATATAAGCAAGATAACTATTTAATCTAAACAAGGATCAATGAATGCAACATAAGAATACATC
>MU225556.1:410064-462607 GCA_018584345.1 Thuja plicata | reverse complement strand
ACAATGAGCTCCCTCCTTTATATAGGAAAAGAGGAGAGAGAAAAGTGGAGAAGAAAGGGGAAACCCTTAACCACTTTGACTTATTCAATCCTTATCTATAACTAACTAACTTTGACTTATTCAATGTTGTAGGACCTAATGTACTTACAGCATGATTACATAAGAACACTTTACATATTTTTGTGTAATCTATCAAAGATTCTACATTTTTACAAAAATTGAGTGTCCTAACAACACTTCAAAGAAAATTTTTACAAGTCTCAAATTGACATAGAGACTTGTGTATCACGACTGGATCCGGTGCGCTTGTATGTTGAGCAATGTTTGCAGTCTTGCGTGCAACACTTGCTGCCTTTGAAATTGCACCATTGTATCCACATAGGTCCTTTTGTAGACGGTTCAAAACAACTCTAAAACCAGCCAGTTTGTCCATGGAGTTACAACTAAAGTTTCAGGTTCCAGTTCCTGATGAATGATTTGCACAAACCCTAACATGACTTGTTCCTTTGTATTCAACTCACCATCATCAGTCATCAACTTGCATGTTAGCTCTTCAAAGGTTTTAACAATGATTCTCTCATGTTCAGTGCACACCTGTATGGCATCATAGATCTTTGTCCTCAAGTTCTTTAGAACTTGTTCTTTGTTTATCATTTGACCTAAGAATTCGAAATACATCTCTTTTGAAGAGACTATCCCATATGTACATAGGATGTCAAGGTCAGCTTCCGCCATCTTCTTCCACACATCTAAGTCTTCACTTAGAGTCCTTGATTGCTGATTGAAAGATGTAACCAGCTCTTGTAATCGTTCAACGGTCTTCTTGACATTTCTGAACATACGATATGCGTCCTTGATGACCAACACTCCTTGGGTTTCCAATTGGCTGCCCCAATCATCTATCACTTTGGCCCTTTTCTCTAGGCGCTCAATGCGCTGTTGTGTCTCCTCTGAAAGCAAATTCACTTGTCGAGAAGAAGAATTTTGTTCAAGAGCCTCATGGAGACGAATATTCTCCTCCTTTAGTAGGTTCTTTTTCTGCCCAAGCTTGTCTGTTCTCTTGTTTAGCTGTTCCATTGCATCTTTGAAATCTAACTGACAACCCAAGAATGATTGCTTACCAAGTTCCACACTGGTAATCTTGTAATCTGTGGTTTGAAGTTCATTAGTAGGCTTGTCTGAAGGTGGTTCAGCTACCTCAGCATATTTGGTGTTTTGCTCATCAACAATAACCTTTGAGACCACTTTTGCTTTTTTATTTTTTAGAGCCCGAGATTTGTTCTTTGCTGTAAGATCAAATTCTTCTAGAGGCATTTCCAACTTCTTCCTTTTTTGTGTGACAACACCTAACCAAGGAGGTATCTGTGTGACAACACCTAACCAAGGAGGTAAAATCAAAGAAGAAGAAAAACCATCGGTTGTCACCATGTTAGTCATCGGCTCTGTTTGAGAAGAAGTAGGGGCATTTGTGATGGGTGCCTCTTCTTGCATTGTTGTTGCAAATGGATTTTCCTGAATTTCCTTCCCTATGAACATTTCAATCTGTGCAAATCAGAGTAACGACAATCGTGGCGATTCTGGCGATTCAGGCGATTCGGCGATCCGACTCAACCTCGCCGATTTTTTTTGAACCTGAATTGGAATCGGCCGATTTTTCCTCCAAAAATCACATGAATCGTGATTCATGGCAAAATCGGCGATTTTTTGTTGCATGAATCGGCTGTCATGTCAAAATAATTAAAAAAACACTTGTTTTTTTATCTTTCTTTTTGTGTTTTCATCTTACATACATTTATGATTTGATGTCTTATGGAGCTGACAAATAACTTTCGATGCCTTATAAAATAATTAAAGTCGGTTGAGCTTTCGGGGCCCCTAGACCCCGCAAGGGGTGTTGCCCCTTGACCCCGTCTTGGGGGCTTTGCTGCCAAACCCCCATTTAATAATTTGGGGTGGAAACTGCGCCGATAAAAATGGGGAAAAATTAACCTTCGAGTCTTATTAGGCTCCAAATAGAAGATGATGATGATGAAGAAGAAGAATATCAATAAATTATTAATCCATWWGTTGAACTWAAAACAATGATACTTGAACTGATGTAATGATTTAATTTTAATGTTTTGATTCTTGAATCTTTGATGTTGAGCTTGCACTTGAAGTATATGATGGTATGGTCATGATTCATGATGCTATGATTACAAGTGTTTTTTTTGTTTAAATGTTTTTATGATACTATGTGACATTCCATTCTTAACTCATGCTTCTAGGCTGCATAAATATGTAACGCATGTGATGGATTTATTATCTATGTTCCTTGTTTATGTATGTTAGCTTCTATTTGATTATGTTATAGTGTGTTTAAGTTATATTCAATGAAGGGTGCATGAAATAAGTTTTAAATTGTTAAAATCTCTAAATTTCAAGGGTTTTTTCACTTTGCTGATTCGTAGCCGATTCACTGGCGATTCACCGCTGATTTGTGATTCGATTCGGCCTTGCCGATTCCGATTCTCGTTACTTTGGTGCAAATGTCAGATTGTTGCCTACCATAAGCGTATCCAACTTAGGCAAATCCTCAGGCAATTCATCAAAGATATGCGACAAGTCTTCTTTCTGTGCTGGAGCAGTAGAGTAGATGGGTGTAGCTGACACAATGACAATTGAGTGTATAGGCGACAAATGCATTGTGAAGGAATCAACATTAGTATCGAGTGGTGACATAGGAGGTTCCTCCATTTCTGGTGCTGATTCATTCATGGCTTGGATTTCATCCGCCTTTTGTACTTGCGGTAGCTCAAGAGTAACTAAATCCTGCAACTCTTCTTCACTATCCAAAATTTGGATCATCTCAGGTCCCTTCGCTTTGGATGTTACAATGGGTGTACGAGCCTTAACCATGAGCTTTCCTCCCTTGATAGTTAGCTTCTGAATAGTTCTGATTTCCGATGCAGAGGTTTCTCCTTTCCCTTTACCCCGAATCTCTGATTTCAAACCCATCGGACCAGCAAGATCAAAATCTTTCCCAGGCTTAATTTTGATACTTCTCATACCTCTCCTTTTCAGCCAAATGTTTGTATTGGCTAGGATGCTCCGAAATCTGTCCCAAATGGACATACTTTCTTTTACTGACCAACATAGAGGTAAGACAAGCAAGTTCTTGATACGATGCTTCCTATATTCTGGATCCGGAATATCATCATCATCTTTGACCCCATCGGGAATCTGGGCAAGGTTGAAGTCACAATCTATTTTATGGTAAGACGACCGTAATCCATTTTTGCAATATCAACCTTAGTGCAAATATCAATCCAGATGTCTTCAAGGCGATGGATATGGATGAACTGCCTTCTAATTTTATCATTCATGCCTCTCCAGTCGAAAGAACTCTTGGACATGAATTTCTTTAGATTGATCTCCTGGAGTTCAAACTCCATACACTTGGCTTTTGGCACTGTATCAAGTGAGTATCTACCAATCTTTAAAGGATTCCGCAATGAGATGCCAACTCCCGGTCAATGCAAGGTAGATTGATATGCTTGTACAACCATGAGCTGCTGAGCCAACTCCATTAGGATGATCCTGTCTGTTGGATACCTGGGTAAGGTATATGGTTCTTCCTTGAAATATCCCACCCTTAGGTAGGTGAAATTTGGGAATTGGAGAAAGAAACACCCATACTCGCTGACTTTATTCCAAGTCTCATCAGAAACCCTCTTATTTGGGAGCTCCTTATCAAAAAGACACCTGAAATGCCCAAAAAAGGCATCTTGTACTCTTCGGTAATGAGCACGACTTGATCTTAGGGGCAGCTGCTCAAATAGATCCAAACAGGTACTTGTGACCTATCTCCTTTAGTAGAGAGCGATGAAAAAGACCCTAGGGCAGCAGCAATATAGACCAAGTACGAATTCATGTAAAAGGTACTAGTCGTTGTAACTTGCGCCAACTGCTCACAAAGAGTATCGCTTATGAGCTCACCCCAAAAAAGTCTCTGTCTTGACTTGATAATCAAAGAAAAGTACTTGTACATCCAAGGCTCAAAAAGATTTGATTCTTTAAGTCCTCTGATTCTGCTCTATAGGGTTATAAGATCATGGATTTCTTCCTTGAAATCCGACCTATGCATCCCTTTAGGCCATCTCACAAAATTGGGCCTCTTGGTGACCAACCAATGCTTGTTGATGTACTTCATGCAAGCTGATTTCCCATTTTCCCAGCTATTGAGAGCTTTCTCCACCGTCAAGTTCATCACAACCAGAGTTGGAGGAACTCTGAAAACCCAATCAATTGTATCCGGATCCAGGCTGATTACCACCTTCCCATCCTGATCCTTGATTGTTCTGGAAACAGGATCAAAGTTCTTGGCACATGCTATGATGAACTCAGGTTCCAAAGCTGCTGTAGGGAAAGTAGAAACATGGTGAAGGTAACTCTCTCTGATGCTAATCATATCATCCTTCGTTGAAGTGTCCACCCTCTTTAAAAATTCATCTATATTGAGATGTCCTATTTTAGTCTCTCGGATCTCATCCACATATGATGTGAATTGAGATGAAGAAATTGAATTCTGGTATCTATCATACTGATACTTCATCTTCTTTTTACCCTTTCCTTTTGGGGATTGTAAAATTCCTGACTGGCGGTAAAAGGGCTTAGCTGCCTAGTTTGTGTAATTTGGATGATTTGTGTGTTTAATATTCATGTAGAGTGACTGTATTTTTCTGATTTAAACCCTCAATGCACAACGCAGAAATACATAGAAATAAATTTACACAAGATACCACTGTGGAAAGTATGTCAACCTGATATTTCCTTAAATTTGGGTGTAGGTTGCAAATTTGCAATAGAACAGTTTTAACAGCTTCCACGATGTTACAATGCATGCATGTTTAATAACAACCAGAAATATAGTTTCAACATATAAACGGTTTAAATCCTTTTCTATCAGAAGAAGCTCAATACAACGAAATAATGAAATGTAAGTTGCTACTGAACTTGTGCACCTGATGGTTATAACTTGATAGCTTACACCAGACCATCTCCCTTTTGGGCACGCATGCTACTGTCTGCAGTTGCAGCTGGCGGTGCACACCTTATGACCACATGTCGAAGATTGCTGCTAACGCGGGTGGTTCAGACTGAGTCTTTGCCGCATTCGCTTCTAACTGATGATCGAGTGCTACCACTGTCCAGGCGTGAAGTTACAGATTTGCTGTGGCTGAACTCAGGTGCGGAATGTATGTATATCTCCTTCGCTGCATGTTACTGACTGAGACACCAGCCCAAGTCCAAGCCGTTTCCTGATATCTGGTCTGTTGGTTTTAAAGTGCCTGGAAACGACGGTCTCAAGTATGGCTGTATGTTTCCCAACACGCGGCTGGTGATCCCCTTGGCGTACTGAGCCAACTCCCGGCCTGCACCTGTGATACCCTGCGTAAGGGAGTTGCGGAAAGGTTGCTGTTGCTGTCCAGTACCTCCGCGACACTCCTGCAAGACTGGGAACCCGACGACTATTCAATCTCCACTTCCAGCATGTGAGGGAGTTCAACGTGAGTCTCCAACCTTCACAGAGCTGACTCCACTCCAGTTTTAAGTCGTGGCTTGTATGCAGACAGGAAACGATACTGCAGGATTGAATTCCACGCTGCTTGCTATGATCATGTCACTCGGGTCTCAAGGTTGCATTAAGATTTCGAAAGAACTCTTCCAGACCACTACTTATAAATGATGTCTCTTCTAAAGAGTCTCGCAATGCTCCAGAAATCAGTATTTGACAATTTACTAATAGGCACCACTGTAAGATCACTGATTTGGTACGATTTTTCCTTCTCACCCTAATCCCACTGTGAAATCTTTGCTGAAGATGTTACTACTGTCACCTCCTGAGTGTTTTGACAAAGCTGCAAACTGGAAATATATATCCTGGGCCTATTATTCGAAATTATTAGTTGGAGCTTGAAACAATAAACTGAACTTACTTGAAGACCACTTGTGGAACCTGAAGTAATTCCACCAAAGTGAGAAAATGCTGGGGCTACGTCCAGATTTCTCAGAATTCTTCTCAAGGGGCTACGTCCTTAAGAGTACTCAGTCACATTAAAGCAACCAATTATAATTCTCAATTTCATAAATTCTTATTGTACCCTTTTCCAAGGAAGATTGCCTTCCTTTTATCACCTCGATGTGAGAGCCAAAGCATTCGAGTAGGCAATGTGGGATTAAAAGACACTTTCGTCCTTTAGTCACTTAAGTCACTTTATAAAATAAAGTAACTTAAAATTAAAATATTAAAGTGACTTTATAACAATACTTTATAAAATAAAGTATCCCAACTATATAGTCTGACTCAAAATATAATAAATGTCCGTGTAGCACCTGTGACTGACTGGCATCCTCTGAAAAGCGGCCATTAGACTATCCGGATGGCGAGATAGGCTAATCAGGCATAAAATTGCATTACTGCAGAGAAGGGGACATTACAGGGATGCGGATCCTTCTGACATGACAAGGTTTGCTGCAGCAGTAACTGTAACATGGAAATTCCAGAAAACAAGCACCTCATCATTAAGAGTAGAAAAATCCATCTAAGAACAAGTATTGGGGAAAGAGAGCAGCCCTTAATGAAGAGGAGAAATATAAACAAGCGGGCTTTCTGGAAGCATCTACATATGTTAGACAGCAAGTCTAACATAAGGAAAATATTTTCTCTATGGTGGACTTTTTGTGAGCAATTGCATATGAGGTCAAAAAGTGGGCTTTTCGTGCAACTCTGCATATTGGGACAGCAAGTCTTACCTTTTCCATATGAGAATATGAAAAGGTGGATTTTTTAGAACATTTTGCATATTGGGAGTTTAATGTTTTTTTTCATAATGGAAATATGAAAAGGTGGGTTTTTTGGAACAAATTGTATATGGGGCAGCACTTAGCATCTTCTCATGCTTTTTTTAGGGAAGTTATCATCAAGAACAGGGTTTTTTAATCCCGACTGCATATGAGAATAAATTGCATTCTCATACGCAACTTAGAGGAAGAAAGAAGAAGAAGAAGAAACAAGCAACAAACATATACAATACATAAAAATGAATGCACAGATGCAAAAAAGAATGAAGAAAATGTACCTTCTCTTTGAATGCAAAGGGGAAAAACAACCAAACTTCTCAAGCTTACAAAATTCACAAAATTCTTGAAATGAAAGAAGAATTTTGAATTTAGCTTGAGAGGAGAAGATAAGGGATATATAGGAAGTCAATTTGAAAGATTCCTCATGAAAATTGAATGCATCTTCATGAGTCATGGAAGAAAGAGTGCCAAATGTATTCCAGGCATCCCTAAATTGCTTAAAATCAGCAACAAAGAAGAAGTCTTCAACCAAAAATGTGCCCTATTTAAAACAATCTTCTCTTCAATAAATGCATTGCATAGAAAGAATGCATTTCGCAATTGAAAGAATAGAAGAAAAACGTACCAAAATTCCAAGCAACTCCAGAAAACTAGGAGTGAAAAATGCAGGATTTAGTAGTGGATTTCTCTGCACCAAACCGTTTTTTTTCTTGCTCTATGCCCTAGGCGGACTTCTCCTCACCAGACACAATTTTTCTATGGACAGATTTTTATGTGATTTGCAATAAAAATGCCGCCATGAATGCCTTTTTCAAAAACAAACGTTGGAATGCAAATAGAATTCGAGTTTTAATGAAACTCATAACATATGAACATGACAAAGTTTTCATCCGAAACAACGCTCCATATGCAACTGACAGGTTTCTTTGAAATGTTTTACATGTGTTTGGAGGCTTTCGGAACACACATGTTTTTTCTTTAAAATTCGATGCCTATAAAGCTTTTGAGAAAAACATGAGGCTTGGAAGAAAATAGACACTGGTTTAACACTTTAAATGATATGCTTTCTCCTCCAAAAACAGCACCCTCCGTATTGGATAGTAAATCGTGGATCTTTTGGTACATATAACATGTCATTCCATTCAAAATTGACGCCTAAGTGACTTAAAGGAAACCATGCGTTTTTGGAGACTTTTACATATGTTTTTTTAAAAAACAAAACGATATGTAAAGGAGTTTAGAAAAAGACGTCTCCCAGCTTTAAGTGAAAACACATTTTAAATAAGTGATAACATATGCTTCGAACATGGCATGAAGCATGCGCTATTCACTTGAGTTTTGACGCCCTCCACTCTAAGTCATGGGTTAAATAGATCATAGAGCATACGTTTATCACTTTCGAAAATGATATGCAGTTTGTTTAAAATTTGCCACCATTGGCATAAAAGATGAGAGCATGAGTTTTTAAATGAAAATACATACACTTATATATGCATTTCAAAATAAAAATCCCACTATTCACTTAAGTTAAAAACTAAATAACTTAAAAATGAATGTGATTTTATTTAAAAAGCCCACTCTTTTAACTTGCCAACTGAAGTAGACTTAATTACATCATATATATTCAAATTGAATATGTAGATGCTATTAAAAAGTCCACTTAATGAAGAAAGAACATAATCTTTTATATGCAACTTCAATTTTAATTACTTGATATGCAGATATGATTAAAAAACCCACTGCCATTAAAATTTCTAAGCAATATTTCACAGAATGATGTGAAATTTTGAAATGGAGTTTAAATCCACTTTACATATAAAATGAACTCTAAGTCTGTGTAATTGACAAGAAAAACTTCACCTTTTTAATGATTTTCCAAAGACGTGCAGTCTGTTCGAAAAACCCCACAGGCAGGATCTGGAAAAGCCTATAACTTGAGCTAGACTAACCCAAACGACGCCTAAGAGAGCTCGAAACGAGCGGGATTGCGAAGACTACAAACCTACGACAAGAATGAAACCAAAAACAAAACACAAAGACAAGGAAAAACGAAAGAAAGATAAAAAGACTAAATGCTTTACAAGAAGTAAAATCAAAAAAGAATCAAGGGGTGACTGATTCCTTCGAACAAACCTTTTCAAAGCATCAACCTCCTTAGAGAAAAGTCCTACCAATTGCTTGAAAATTGCGTAGGGTTCAATTTTGTGAATGCAAAATTGAGGACAACACTTGGGAAGCGTGCAAAATGACATCTTTAACAAATATCTTGCTCGAAAGTAGCCAGAAGTTTAATGGGAAGGATTATGACACCTGGAAGCAGCGCACGTTGACTATCTTTGAGTATCAGTATCTTGATGCAGTTGCTTTGAGTACTACACGTCCTACCACTGCCAAAAAAGATTAGGACAAATGGGATGAGCACAACCAGGAAGCCATCATGGTCATTAAACTCTCAGTCACTAACGATTAGTTGTTGCAAGTGCCTTTAGGCAAGTCAACTGCTGAGATCTAGAAGCATCTGAAGGATCTCCATGAGATGTTAGATAAAAGCCATGCTTTCTTTCTTAAGAACATGCTTTTTTTGATTATGATGGACGAGAGGACATCTTTGCAGGATCATTTGACAAAGATCAAGGGCATCCGTTGTTAGCTTGAGACAATTCGAAGAAAAATGGAGGAAGAGGATAGGGTGGTCATTACTTTGAAGAGTCTACCAAAATCGTATGAGCATTTCATAGAAATACTCAACACTACTTCAATTGATGTTGATTTGCAGTTTTCCGATCTCTGCAACAAGCTTCTACAACATGATCGTTGGGGACAACACTTTGGGAGTAATACCAGTTCAACCTCCATAGAGAAAGCGTTCTTTGCAAAATCTTCTGCTAAGAAGAAAGGGAAGGCTCAATCTTCTCAGCCGAAAGGCTTTGGTTCTTCTAAGGACAACAAGAAGAAAAAGAACGTTTAGTGTAATTATTGCCATAATTATGGTCACATGAAGGTCGACTGTCGGCTTTAGTTAGCTTCTGAGAAAAAGTAGAGAGGGCCTCAACCCAAAGCAAATTTTACCGAGCACTCTGATTAGAAAGAATCTGCTTTCTACACCTCTATGGCCAAAAGGACTGCAAATCCGGTGAAATCTTCTACTTGGTATATATATTTAGGGGCTTTGCGGCATTTTACTCATCATAGGGATTGGTTCACAAAATTTGAACCATTCTTTGATTTAGTAATCTTTGGAGGACGAGAGCAGTATACAGTTGCCGGCAAGGGCATTGTGCAGATTCACTTTGGAGGGAGGAATTTGATATTTCTCGATATATACTATGTTTTAGGCATGGAACTTAATCTTTTCTCAGTCAGCCAGATCATGAGACACTCTCACCAAGTCTCTAAGCCCGGATAAGTTTGTCAAATTTAGGGGCCAACTTGGTGTAGTTGACAGATTGACCATTAAGGGAGGGTGTTAGAATAATATCTGCATATCTAATGGTCAATATTAGTTTAGAGTTTGGTAGTTTAGTTTAGTTAGGAAGTTTCTATTCCTAACTTTAGTAGTCGATAGTTTCTTTTAGAAACTCAGTCTTTGTAATTGCTTATAAACTGTAACTAAATGTTTATCATTCCTTAATAATATAATGCAATTACCAGTTCTTTTCCGAACATAGGAAACAAATTATCTACGTCTCTATTTTTTGGAGCAGCAAGATGTAATGTCTGGCATTATTATTTTCAGTCACATTGAAATGAACGACAATAATTTGATATAATGCCTTGATCTTTTTATGAATGATAAACTTGAATTTGTAATGTAAAAAAATGATCCAAACAATTAGACAATTGTGATGAACAATTGTAGACATAAATTCTTCATATGGATTACATATAAACCGTTTGATGGAATGCCAATATAATATATATGTGGAAGTTGTGGTATTTTAGATTCAAAAATTGGATCAGATCATTACAGTTGCATGTTTGATCAAAATATCTTGGTAGGGGATATTACACTAGCTTCCTATGTGTTTCTTCCATTAGGTGTGAACCCTTGGGAGGAATTAGGACCTTGAAATGTAGTTCCAAGTCCCCAGTTTCCCTTGCACCCTGGTTCCTAATCAATTCTCAGTTTTTGTTTCCTTTTCTTTCCTGATTTTGGTCTCGCCCCTTCTATGCTAGTCATTCCATTTGGTTGTATATGTCCATTCAGACCTGGAAGTGTGGGACATAGCCTCAAGTTTACATCCTATCCTATGACTTTTCCTTGGCTTGTCATTGTTCCATGATCCTCTTTCTTCCTGGGACTTGATCCCCACTACACTTTAGTTCCTTGTCCATGTTCTCGGTCTCATTTTGTGTTCCTCTCCCAATCTTGGTCTGCATTTCCCCTATGCGCCTGTGACTCAATCCTTGGTTGACCCTATTTCTTTAGATTTTTTTGGACCTTGCGTCTTTAGATGAACTTTGCACCTCCATGCTTAGTTCTGATTCTCAGTTCCCTTTTGCCCCTAAACTCTTGTCTGTTCACTTGTTTCTTCCATCGGATTAGTTTGTGTCGCCTGCACTTCTAAACCTTGTTCTAAAGTCCCTCATAGACCTTAAAACCTATTGTTGGCCTGTTTCACACCTAGAAACCCTCATAACCCTTTGCCACGTACATCCACAGCTTGCCGATCACTCCATTCACAGAAAACTTGTCCTGGCACCCACTAGGTCATTAATTTCCTCCTGAAGTCTCATTGTTTAAACTAATGGCATAGTTTCATATAAACGTTAAACTGGATATTGCATGGCTGACTAAACTGCCGTTAGTGTGGTTGTTGAAGTTCCAGCCACCCAATTAGACCTGAGTCTATTCTTTGCTGCTCATTGTAGAGGTTCCATTGAATTGCTCACCTCCCACATGCCACACTTGCAGATTCCATGCCCTCTCAAAGTCATCACATGCAATTAGATTCCTGAAATTAAGGAAAGAAACTGTAAATACCAGCTCATTTTACATTAAAAGGGTTGGTCTTTGAAGCAATTCTCTAGGCAGGAAAATTCTGCAGTTGATTGAAAATTGAAATGCATCAAATGCTGCCAGTTTGAGTTTCAAATGAAAGAATGCATTTTGTGAAAGTAGGAAGGGCGTGCAAATGCACATTTCCATGTACTAGTATATCTCCAAGAATGTATAGTTGTAGCTATGCATTTTCTTTTATGACATTTTCTGGGGTGATTGTAAGAGAGATTAGATGAAGGGTGATAGCTTTTAATGCATCGTAAATTCTTTGTAATGGTTTTCTCTCTTAGAGATGGGTTATTGTAGTTCAGAGATAAACTGTGAAGGATGTCTGCATGAAATGCAATGTTTGATTTGCATGTAAATGAAATCTAACTCCGTTAATCCTTCACTTGATGGTATCTCTTTCCTCTTTGTTGTTCATGAATTAGTTGCCCAATGGATTAAGCACTAGTCCACATTGGTGATGGGTCAACCAATCCATCATTTAAATCACCTTCATCCCTTTTAGCTGTAGGAGTAGATTAAGGAATGCATGCTGCTCATGATTCAATTTTATAAATCAGGGAACAAATATTAGGCAACCCAACTGTTAAATCATTAATGAATCATGTATAGTGTGTCTACGCCTTGTTTCCGTGTATGCAGTCATAAACAAAATTATCTCAATGTATCAAAGTACTATTGCTAACTATTGGTGCATATACAAGGTGTAATCAGCTATATTAGATGGTTTATGCAGCTAGTTTGTATTGACCTAATGAGAAATATAGGGTCAAATGTACATTTGGGTATAGCTGTTGATTGCTACAATCATGTCACATTTTGATTGGTATAAAAACCTGTTAAGGATACTTCTAGGGATACCCTTGTGGGTTTAGTTGAGCTCAAAGTGCAAGAAAGTTCACCCACTCTTGTTATGTGGCTTTCAACTTTTCTCAATCTATTGAGAACTCTTGTTTTACTTTCTCGATGACAAATGCTTGGCCCTGAAGGTAAGAAATGTTCTAGGTTTGTGGATCTGCATTTTTTGTAAGCAATAGAATCTACATATTACGGCCTTTCCTTTGAGCATCTAAATTGTGTTCTCCATTTTGTCAGAAAGGTAGACTTTTGGCACGATTGACATGCGAAGGTAGGATATTTTTTTACAGCAATGTTGGTTGTTTGATCTTTCTTTGTGCATGATATTGGATAAAATCATAAAACCAAAATGGATAAAACTGAAGTCAACTAGATATAGCCTTGCCAAGACTTGCGAATACTCGGCGAGGCATGGTGGCGAGTTTACCAGGCTCAAATTCGGACTCTGCTGAGTTTTTGCTAGACTCGCCCAGACTCAGTGAGTTTGGGCCTAAGACTCAAGCCATTTTCATTTTAATCTTAAAATTTCAATGCTATTCTACTTTAAGACATGCCTCCTAAATATACATGAAATATAACATTTAAGCTTAGTTACCGGGTGCTTGCACCTTGCTCACGCATCCGGATTCTGGTGCGTCCGGATGCGGATGTTGGTGAGGGGTGCGTTTGGATGCGCCTAGGGAGCACTTTTTCTCCCTGCTGGTGCATCGAGATGCACCCACAAGGAGAATAAGTGCTCCCTGTGAGCAACTTTGCCACCTTTCGAGATTTAGTCCCAACAAAACTTGCAACAACACTTTGGAATTGTCTTATTAAGTATAAATCTTCTATACCCAACTACCCACAAGTGGAAACCTGTGATCTACTCATTGTTGACAGATCCATTGATTAATTGCTCCAGTGATACATGAACATTGAATGGACATATGATGCCATGTGCTATGATTTATTGAATATGGAAGGCAAAAAACATGTATATGATATTACTACACAGACAAGAAATAAAAAGAAAGGAGGTTCTTTAGATGAGCATGATCCAGTCTGTTTTGAATTGCGAGATCCGCATTTTGCAGAGGCAAGCTTGAAGCTACACAAATTCTTCTTGGTTTAAGAGATAGTGGTGAGTTGTCAACTAGGGACATACAGAAGATGGTTCAAGCTTGCCACAATACAATGACCAATTTGATAAACGTAGTCTTCATGTCGATATAGCTGCAAAACTATCAATTGGTATTTAATATTTATCTTTGGCATTTGGCATTGATCAATGATGAAGTATCATACTATCAAATGATTTAATTCTATATGTTTCTTGCACTTTTTTGTATATATATATATATAAACATACCCAAACGCACCCAAAACACCCCCAAAAAAATTTAACGTATCCATGTACCGGGTTCTCATACCTGCATCCGCATCCGGATTCGAACCGGTAACTTAGCATTTAAGTATAAGAAAAGACTTATACTTAAAGTTATATTTCTTGTATATATTGGCAGGATGTTTGAGAGTGGTTTCAAATCTCTAAGAGTTGTAATGCGAATTCTAGGTTTTATAACTTATAAATTTTAGTAATTAGCAGTCTCTTATCATCATTCGTCAAATTTTAGTAATTAGCAGTCTCTTATCATCATTCTCTGGCTTTGTCTATTTCATTTTCTTTATCTTCTTTGAACTTCCTCTATTCCCTCCCTCTACCTCTCTCCAAGATTTAGATCTATCTCTCTACCTCTCTCTCACTCATCCTCAGACCCCCGCAAAGGGTGCTACCCTCAAACCCCGTTTTGGTGTTGCCCCCAAACCCCCATCAAACTATAAGTCTAAGCAAGTAATAGGCCTACAATGAATCATGATCATAAAAATAAACATAATACATATACCTTGTTGCAAATCTTTGCACATTCGTAGTTAAAAAATATTATGGCCACTCCATCATCCAGGACCTACCTTAGATGCCTTCGTAGAAAGGATGCAGGCTCCTTTCAGCCATGGACTTCTAGTAATTGTTTTGATATTTGTTTGGAACTTTTGATGTCATAGATTTCATATTGCATGAATTTTGTATACATTTGACAATATTTATATATATGCGTGCTATTTCTTTCAGCTACAATTTGCATTTATACTTATGTGATTGATGTAACTAGTGTATGTGATCAAATTAGCTTCTATTTGATGATGTTATTGTGTCTTTAAGGTTTATTTAATAAAGGGTGGGTGTGTGAAACAAGTTTTCAATCGTTACAAAATCTTTGAATTTCTGGGGTTTTTCACTTGCTGAGATTTTACCGATTCTTTTCACCAAGTCCAAGCCCAAGCCCAAATCATGCTTGCAGAGTTCAAGGCGAGTCCGACTCTTGTATCTATGCTTTGTACCCTAACCTTCGATTCTTGTCTCTTGTATTCGAAATGTGTCACCATCTCAAAGACCCATATGGGGATGTCTCCAGACATCTGGTAATTTTAAATGAAAATTCTTTGTCTCTATAGTCTATACATCTTCTAGAAGCATCTATTTAAAAATTAGAGATTTAGAATAGAGATTTCTTGGATATATCATATAAATCACATTGGCTTTTCCTAGAGTGAACATATGTGATCATTAAAAGCTAAAAGAATTAAATAAGGACACTAATAGACGTGTAATATTCTATTTTTTACTTCAAAATTTACAAGTTTTTTTTAGCTGAATATTTTGTTTTTGAAGTTGAATTTTTATAATAAAAAAATAATAATCACGGAGGGTAAATAATAAGACTTATGAAGTATACAGGCATTGATTGAGAATTAGAGCCATATATGGGCACCATGTTATAATTTTTTAAAATATTGACATTCCTCTTTCAGCATCTCTGCCATCTCCAGCTGATTATTGTTTAAAATTTTATTTATTATTATAAAAAAATGATGTAATTGATCTTTTGCTTTTTTGACATCTTTTCCAATCATTTAAAATGTTAAATGCTTAATGTATAAACATTTTAGTTTCGTACATTCTTTAAAGTTGCATATACATTGTATCATTTTTTCCCTCTAAATTGAATTGTATACATGTCTTTTTTCTTCTTTTCTTTTTCCTCTTTTTACCATCTCTGAGTACTCGTCACAACATTGTTTTGGGAATGGCATACTGGTACCTGTCCCAGTCCCTCGTACCAGTATTACTTGCAGTCACCTGGTAGTGGTACCATGGATAAAACTGTGAAGATCTTCTTCACTTGGCTAGTTCGGTTCTTGTGAGAGAGCTGATCTGAAGTTTGGCTTTAGAGGTCAAACAAATTAGGCTGTTGTGAATGATTCTTTTACAAATTATGATATTTCAATGTGGGTACAGTAAATGATATTTTTATTTTGCAAATCAGTTTTCAAGTCTAATCTAACATGAGCTTCTTTGGATGTAAACAAAATCAGTTTTTGCGGAAGATGGCTCAACCATATGACAAGGCAGGCAGTGGAGGGAAAAAGACGTTGCTAACACAAGAAGATATAGAAAGCATGGAAACTAAAACATCAATGGCATTAGATTGATTTGCTTTTTTATTTGCAAATATCTTTTTCGCATTCTAGCATATCACAAGAAGATGCGGTAAGGATAGAAGATAATATGACTGATGTCAAAAGATTGATCTTTCATTTATTATAATTGTCATTTAGCATTGTAGAACTGTTAAAAATCTGCAATTGCAAGTTGAAGGAATTTGCACAAGCGAAGCGGATGGATGGCTGAGGAAATCAGTATGAAACTCACAAACTGAAGAGCCTTCCATCTAAGTACAAAGATATTATAATTCAACGTGCTTCTAGCTGTGGATTTTGAAAGCAACTTCAGCTGAAAGCATTTTGCTTTCTGGTTCTTCTTTGTGTCACTGTGGATGGCTGAGAGAACTGTTAAACAGTGACGGAGTTGAACCGGTTTTACAATTGTAAAATTTGATACAATATTTGCGGAAGCACTAAGAATGTTTCCAATTACAAATAAAAAAAATTACACACTACATTACTATTTTACAAATTTAATATTATAAGTTTTGGAAATGCTGGAAATGGTGTTTAACCTATATTTCCATCGCTGGCATTGGTCATTTCAAAAGTCAAGTATATTATGTTTATATACTATGGAATGACATGCGATGTATTTTTTATTTTCCTGTAATGCAAGGCTGGCAAAACAATCGTTAGAGTGACAAGTTTCAACATATATACACGTAACTTGCTGAGTTGAATTGATATTATGACATCATTCTTCTAAGCATTAACAATGATATAAGAGATAAATTGATAATTAGCAAATAGCTATTGCTGGTCCTTAAATGGATATTTCATTCATGTGTAAAGGATGCGGAACACAAATATCATTGAAAAAACTGCGCTCTTGATAGTCTGTCTCTCTTTTAAATGTCTGCAACTGTTAACGGTTGATTGATGCCCCATATTTTGAAAACTAAAAGTTACGTTAATTTTCTACCTTCAAAAAATTATCTCCAAGATTTCATTCAAAATGGATGCGTATTATGTTACTAGAGTAAATTCTAATTGTTGCTTTTGTAAATATAATTTTTGGACCTTAAACAAATAAAACTTTGTTAACTTTATCTATAAATAAAGTTTGCACACAAGAAACAATGTAAATCCAAATACAGAGTAAAACTAATATTAAGAAAACTAAATAGATTTGAATTTTAATTGAGAAAATTGTTAAACAAGTAGAGCAAATTGAGAACCACAAGAATATACACAGATACACAAGATTTAAGTTGGTTCACCAATTTGGCTACATCCACTAGAAAGCCGGGGTTCAATCTTTATTACACATTGCAGCTTACGTATAGAAAGTTATTCCCTCACATATATACACGAGTTCAAAGGAAGAGGAAGAGACACAAGAAAGGAGGATGAAACAAACAATCGAGGAAGGTGAAATGAACATTCAGATTTCACACGCAACAAGTTTATAAGAGGAGGGCAAACATGAAGAGAAGACATAAGGAATTTCAAGTAGGAGATGAAGCTATGGTGCACTTGCAGAAGGGTAGATTACCTGTTGGTACATATAACAAGTTGAGGATGAAAAAATTTGGTCCTTGTAAGATCTTGAGGAAAATTGATTCAGGGAATGCATATGAAGTGGAATTCCTAGAGGACATGGATATATCACCAGTATTCAATGTTGCCAATTTGTATGAGTATCACGAACCAAATTGTAGTAATAGTGAAGGATTATGTGTTGGGCAATAGTATCCTAAGAAGCAGATGGATCAGATAGAGCAGATTTTGGACAGTAGAGTTGGTCGACGAACAAGAGGTAAGCAATATATGAAATATCTTGTCCAATGGAAGGACAAACCAGCGGAGGATTCTTCGTGGATTTCTCAGGCTGAGGTTGACCACTATGGTTTTCCTTTGGCCCCAACAAAGTGAGAGGCCCACTTTTCAAAGTACACCGGGTATTTGATGTAGGAACATCTTGGGATCTTAGCATTCTTGCACCAACCAAAAATATTTGTTTTCCTGTTTGTTCAGTCCGGTGTTTCTGTTAGCGGTTGATCTGTAGTTGTTCTTTTGTGTTGCAGTCGCTACAGTGGCTTCATGGCTTCGTGCTGGATCTTATCCTATGATCACACATCATTTGGATTCATCACACTTGAGATTTTGCAGATTCTTTGCATGACTGTCCTGTTTTTCATTTTCTCGGTCGTTTGTTGTGATTTTCGATCTTTTTCCAATCTTCTGATAAGAATCTCCATGTGCGATCGTGCCAGTTCAGTGATACGTTTGAGGCTGACTTATTTCTATGATCACATCTCTTATTTCTTTCATTGGAGGTTGTTCCAGATGATTTGGGTCTTGACCTATTTGTTGTAACACATTTTCTCAATTATTGAGAAATATGATCTTTTCTGGGTCGACCTAATTTTGTCATTGCTTTATAAGCTTATGGACTTATTCTTATGGGATAGGTGACTTTCATAAGATTATTTGGCGGTAGTTGGCTAGGGTTTGTAAGAGGTTTTCTAATCATAATCAGGCTTGTATGCTTGGCATGTGAGACTGCATGTTGCAGATTTGTTCTAAATGATTTTCCGTTGTGTTGTATTTGCTGCAAGGATTGGATTGATCTCATTGAGGTTTCTCCATCCTTGACTGCATCAAGTGGTATCAAAGTAGGTTAGGGTTATGCAACCTAGGGTTTGCTTGTGGGTTGGTGGTTCAAGGGATCCGACATACATGTACTAAGGATTGTAAAGATGACCATGAGAAATGCTAGAGGTGGGGCGAGGAACACAGATCCAACGGTCTTAGACTTGTTGAGACAAATTTCTATCAGATTGGAAGCAGTAGAAACTGCTCAGAGGAGAGGGCAACATGTAGAAGATGCAAGTGATGAAGAAGGAGATGTGTTGGTACACAAATTTTCAGTTTGATTTTGCCTCCCATCTAACATATTTTGACCTTATGTTTTAATAAATTTATTTTTACATTTTTAGTTAAGCTAGGAAAATAGTTACTGCTGGTTTTCCATGTGCAGGATTGAAAGATGGCGGAAGAAGCTAACTCAACAAATTCCCAATTGGTGAATGATGAAAAGACTTATGACCTTGGCGGAACTCCTTTGTTCGGGGAAAGGGTGTTGGAAGTGCGAATTCATTGCAAAATGGAGGGAGGAAGTGAAATTCCCAAAGCTCCAAAGAACAAAACCTATGGAAAAGCAGTTACAAAATGTTAGTCACCAGGTCACGATGGTTAGCAGCGGTGAATGAAAGATGTGGAGAGCTCATGACATTTTTTAAATGGCAATCAGTGAAGGGTTGGAGAGCTAGCGAGTGATTGCTACCTGTCCAGAATGTTAAAGACCAACAATTGTCTCCAGCTCGCGCTGGTTAATGACGATAGCATAAAATGTTGGAGAATTGGCGACAAACAGTTTGTTGTTAGTTGTCGCTAGGTCGTTGTTGTTTATGAACTAAACAGTTTTAGGCCATGAGTTAGCGATAGAGGATGTCTCCTTTTGTCACTAGAACACGAGTGCTTGATGGCGGTTAGTGATTCAAGCCGATAGTTAGCGATGGACAGTTTGATTGCCTTGGTCGCCAGCTTGCGAAGGTTTGAGGCTTTGACATTTTCAGTTAGCGAGTTGGAGACGGTGGTTAGTTGCTAGGTTGTGGGTTTAAGTGGGCGGTCAGTCATTCAGGTTGTGAGATAGTGAATATATGAAATGTGGCGCTAAGGTGGAGCTTGGTTGGATCGAGTTAGAGGGAATAGATATCAACTATTTTTGTGGTGTTAGTGATCGAGAATGAAAGTAAAGTAGGGTGATTCTTGAATTTCTGACGGGAAGGTTGGGGCCTACATATTGAGGATATAAGTATGAGAAGGACTAAGTTTAGAAAAATGATACCTGATGTGCTAATAATCAGGAATGGAAGCCTTGTAAGGGAATTCCTAAAATTTTGAAATGAAGATGGGGCCCACACATTTTGAAAGTTTAATGTTTCCAAAGAAGACATCAAAGTGTAATCATCAGAAATCGCAGGGAAGAAGTGCAACTTCCGAGACTCAGTGTAAACTTCAGAAAATGCAAGGAGGTGGTGCGATTTCTGAATTTTTGAAGAAGAAGGCTGTAGATCATTCTTTGAACATTCCTTGATGACAGGTAAGTTTTTTTTTTCCCTAAATTAATATACGATTAACTTATTTTTATCTGCATAGGATCTTGTTGGCGACAAAGAATATGGAAGGATTCACAGAACAAGAGGATGCAAATATTGTAGGTGAAACGGTTCGTTGTGCTGGAGATTACAGTCAGGGATATCATCCATGATATAAATACATATGCCCCTAAAGAAATGCTTAGAGAAAATCAAGAAACATGGCGAGCTGTTGAGGGATTATTCCTTATGACTAAAACTTTCAAAATGTTGTCTCGATGAGTTTTTATGTAATCAGTCTGTTACAACAATTTGTTTAGTTGTTAGTTACAAGTCTTTGTGAAAGGGTATGCCTTTTCACCCAAACTAGATATTTGTCGATATATAGGGGATCATTTTGATGTAAAGAAGGGGAAAATCATGAAAATAATTTATATACAATATATTTTTGGTCTTGTCTCTCGAAGATGTACTGCTGGAGAAGAACAATAATATAATTTGTATTCAGTTGGATTTAAAAATACTTATTTCAATATAATTCCAGTTGTCCTTTCATTCCTGACGGTATTTGTCTTCATTTAATTTGATTAGTTCTCTATGATAATCTATATTTTTTAGGTGCTTCAATGTGCTATCTTATGACATAATAATTTGAATTAGTTTCAGTTTAATCATTAGTTTGAAGATTGGTTGTCAAGGCTTCACTCTGTCTTATTAGTCTTTTGTAACAAAGTTAAAATCCATAAGACTAACTGTAACAACACATTTAAATTATTATGCAAATCGATGCCTTTGGGGTGATGGTCATACTTGAGAAGTAAGTTATTAGAACTGTCTCACAGGGTTATATGTAGATCATTTAAATTGAATTGATAATACTCTATAGAAGATAAAGGCATTGGTCTAATACTGTTTTGAGGTGTTTTAATCAAGCATCTTTAGGGCACTTCCAGTCAATAATCATATTTACATTTTACAATTCACTTACACATTCATTCAATTACAAGCAATATATTATTATCAAGCATTATTTCAAAAACATTATTCAAATATTCAGTGGTTGTTATATTCACAATTCGATCCGTCTCAAGCATTCACTTGCCATCTTGAGAGATCACTCAAGTTTCCTATACATTTCTATCTACTATAAAAAATATTTGAACCTGGAGATTTGGTTAAGGTATAGGCCCACCCGCCTTGGTTTTGCAAAGCCTAAAGTGCAGGGGAGGAGGATCATCATCGATCACTCCTGTTCGTTAGCCAACTCAATTGGAAAATTTCATAACTGAGTAGGCAAGCTCATAGGATAACCAATCTATTGATTCAGGAACTAACAAGATGAACAAACTCAGGAACAAACAGTAGAAGGAGATAACAATAGGGCACAACCGAAGTTGAATCATGAGGAGGAGAGGTTTATTAGAGCCTTGGCTAATGTTAATAGGAGACCTCATTTCAACCTACCTAATTATCATGGCAACCTAGATGTTGATGCATTTATCGATTGGATCACAGAGATGAACAAGTATTTTGAGCTTGAAGGAACTAATGAAGAGAAAAAGGTAAAATATGCCTACACTAAGTTAAAAGAACATGTATCCTTATGGTGGGAACATTTGTAGACAGATCGACAGAGAAGGGGTAAAGACGATCAAATCTTGGGATAAGATGGTGAATAAGTTGAAGGCTATGTTTTTGATTGAGGACTACCAAGTAAGTTTGTTTAGAAAGTTGTAGAACTTGAAGCAAACAGACCTAAGTGTTAACATTTATACCAAAGAGTTCTACAAGTTGAACATCAGATTGGGTCATATAGATGATGAAGCTGAACAAGTTGCTCGGTATCTTAATGATTTGAGTCGATATCTTAATGGTTTGAGGATGTGCATACAGGATGAAACCAGTCTATTATAGACTAGGAGTGTGGAAGATACTTATAAGTGGGCCTTGAAGGTTGAAGAGAAGCTGAATAAAAGGCATGAGAAAAGACAAAGAGGCAGAGATGGAAGATTCCAAAGAGGTAGAGGCAGATCTTCTATAGATTAGGGCAAAAGTGAGTCAGAAGTTAAGGACAATGATCGTTATAGGAGGAATGACAAGAGTTCCTACTAAAATGAAGGACAGGTAGTGGTGAAAGGAAGAAGTTCAGTGGCACTTGTTTCAAATTTGGTGAAGCCAGACATAGATCCTTTGAATGTAAGCAATGCAACTCAGAGAAGAAGGCAAAGAGTAGTAGGAGAACAACATTTGCTGATGAAGAGTCCATTGGTTCAGTAACAATCAAGCAGAGGAAGGTGCAACCTTGATGGCTAGGAGAATCCTATACCATAGAGAACAAGAGGAGTCTATAGAAAGGAAGAATTTGTTTAGAACTAGATGTAAGGTACAAAACAAGGTGTGTAATGTTGTCATAAACAGTGGCAGTTCTGATAATCTTGCTTTTGAGTTGGTAGACAAACTAAAGTTGTAGATGATGAAGCATCCTAAACCCTATCAGATTGCATGGATACAAGATGAACACAAGGTATTGGTAAGTGAACAATGCCTGGTTAAATTCGAGATTGGGAAGTATTATGATGAGGTTTTGTGTGATATTATGCCTATGGATGTGTGTCATATCTTGTTGGGTAGACCATGGCAGTATGATAGACCAGCTATGCATGATCATAGAAAGAATGTTTACACTATTTTTGCTAATGGGATGAAACAAAATTTGTTACCTTTAGAGGAACCTCGTAAGAGTGAAGTCTGTACCAGTGCGAGAATTTGTCTGGTGGATGTCAGGAAGATTTTGGATGGCATGAAGCATAATATTGTGTGTTTTTCTTTAGTACCTAAGGAGTCTATGAAGAATGCCTTGGTAGAAGAACATCTTAAAGAAATCATTGGAATGTTGAATGAGTATGTTGACATCATATCAAATAATATACCAGATGGATTACCACCAGTGAGAAGTATTAGTCATTGCATGGATTTGATACCAGGGGCTAGTGTGCCTAATAAAGAAGCATATAGGATGACACCGACAGAGAATGAAGAAATCAATAGGCAGGTGCAAGATTTGTTGCAGCGAGGGTTGATAAGAGAAAGTTTGAGTCCATGTGCAGTGCATGTAGTGTTAGCATCTAAGAAAGATGGACAATGGAGGATGTGTGCTGATTCAAGAGCTATCAACCAGATTACAATTAAGTATCGGTTTCCTTTGCCAAGGATGGATGATTTGATGGACAGTTTGAGTGGAGCTAAGTATGTCACCAAGATAGACTTGAAGAGTGGATATCATTAGATTAGAATCAGAGAAGGTGATGAGTGGAAGACTGCATTTAAGGTAAATGAAGGATTGTCTGGGTGGTTGGTAATGCCTTTTGGATTGTCTAATGCACCTAGTACTTTCATGAGGCTAATGAATGAAGTCTTGAAGAGATTCTTGGGTAAGTTTGTCATTCTGTATTTGGATGATATATTGATTTGAGTAAGAGAAAAGCGGAACATTTGATGCATGTTAAACATGTATCACAAAGGTTAAGGCAAGAGAAGTTGCTGATAAACATCAAGAAGTGTACTTTCATGAAGGAAGAGTTAGTATACTTGGGATTTGTAATATCTGCTGAAGATGGATCTTGAGAAAGTGAAAGCCATTGTTGAGTAGCCTACACCACGAAATGTTGGAGAGGTACGATCATTTCATGGGTTGGCTAGTTTCTATTGGAAGTTCATTAGGAACTTTGGTTCAATCTGTGGAGTGATGACTGAAACTATGAGAGGAGATAAAAGGAGTTCAAATGGACACGTGGAGCATAAAGGAGTTTTGAATTGTTGAAACAGAAGGTGATAAAACAACCGATATTAGATTTACATGATTTCAATAAGGTATTTAAAGTAGATTGTGATGTTAGTGGAAATGCAATTGGAGTTGTCTTAGCAACATATCATTCCTGAAATAAACAATCTAACAGAATAGAATGTATACCCTTAGTTTTTGGCTATAAATACCTTTCCAGCTCTACCCAATTAAGATGTAAGTGAAATTGGGTAACATTTACTATTGCAAAGGATACACTTGAAAAGGTTTAGGGACATTTAAAGGAATTCTATCATTTGGAATGTGCCAAATATAGACATTTTTTCCATGATGGATATACAGATCAGGTTAAGATTGAAAGGTTTAAATTGAGTCATTATTTTCATAAAATTTTCTATGAAGAGGATGTGAAAAGAAATTATCTTGCCACTTTTGAGATTATTGAAAGAAAGAAAAAGTGGGCCATTTTAGAAAGGATTGAGAGAGAAAAGAAGGATGCAAATCCTAGTTTCCATTCTTTCTTTCTAAATATATATAATCAGGCGTAAAGAATGGAAATGATGATAGAGATAATTGAAAAGCTATATGGATAGACCTTGGTTAAAATAAAACTTGTGGAGAATGTACTGTCAAGTGTAGAAGAGCTAAAGGAGAAGATGCATGTAAGACTACACAAGCTAGATGACCATACATCTAAGGTAGTTCCTTTAAGCCCACCTAAAGAACCCAAGACCTAAAAGGAAAAATATTGTTAAAACAACTCCTTTGGTTGGTTATGAGGATACTGAGAAAACAATGGAAACTATAGAGGCCATTGATGTCCTCTTTAATCTTGGATATTGATGAAGGGGACTCCCCTTAATACCACAAATACACAATAGAAATAGAGAGAAACAATAAAAACTTGCAAGAACAGAAAATTGGCTTCTTATTGGCTCCACAAATGTGGAATTACAAACTTCAGAATTACAATATCAAAAGCCACATGAGCATCCCTTACAATAATCTGTAGGACAAAGCCTCCAATAACCACCCAGAACTGCCATAGAAAAGACTACGGGCCTTCCTTAAATAGGCAATTTTCCACCGCCCGAGAAGGTTCCAAAAATCTAGCCATTAAGGCCGACTACCCTGAGCATTTAATTAATTTTCACTTTTATTACAAAAGGGTCGGCTTTAAATATTTACAAAATATGAGATTAGGTAGCCCAACTTCTGGAAGCCATAACTTTTGAACCGTAGCTCCGATTGACTATTATAACCACTTTCCAGAAAGGGGAGATCGCGATCTACAGTGTTTAATAGGCGAAGCACCAGTTAGCCAGGAGTTCGACCTCGATTCGGAGCCTCTAAGGTCCTGAAAATTGAGCTCAAAGGTTTTGCACCCTAAAATCTCAATAGTAATTCCTTAATAACTTCGCCAATACAGATGCTATGGCAATGAAACTCAATTGGCATGCTTATATGACTAAGATGATCCTCAACCTGAAAAATTATAACATTCCGAGTTTAAATGGCCAACTTACTAAAAATAGCAAGTTTCCAAAAATAGCAGCTTTGTACAAAATAACCCTTATTGAATAGAAAACACATATTTTTGGGTGATGCAAGATTGCCCTTGCACCCAAGATGCTTCTGCATCAGATATGAAGAAGTGGATCAACCACTCCCATCTCCTCCTAGAATGAATCTTGTAGAGGAAATGCCAGAGGAAAAATATGAATTGGGTTTATCTAATCCATTGATACCTTTTGATGATGAGAGGGTAGTTGTTGAGACGTATTTTATTGCAAATGATAAGTTCATCAAATCCCAAGAATTCAAATGATTTTGGCTAAAGAGGAAAATAATCAAAGAAGCTAGAGAAAATGCACCTTTAGGTGATATAGACTTGGACAATATTGATATTAACCCTAACGAGGCAAGAAGAATGGTAATGGAAAGTGATTTTTTGTGTTAGGATTAGGGAGCACCGATACGAGGGGGTGAATCGGCGCAACAATATATTTAAACTTCTTCGATTGAAACCACAATTTAGTACAAAAAGCAACTGCAAGTAATCCAAAGAAGATACACAACATGAACACCATAACACCACAATTTGTTATCAAGGAAAATCTGGTTAAGAGAAAAACCCCGGTGGGGATGGTACCCACAAATATTTCACTACTGCAATAATATGTGCAATGTTAAAGGCATAAGTACAATGAGGGGAGTACACTTGCATTCAGGCTTACATCCTAGAGCATAATGATCATTTACACAACCAAAAATTCAAGGCTTACAACCAATTACATAATCAAAATAAACTTATTGTCCTATACCAAACTGACTGGTAGCATCAACAATGCCCATACAGTTCCAATGAATTACTGAGCTTGATGTTTGCTTATTGTATTCACATTACTGTCTTCTTCTAATCACAATAATTATTTCTCTTCATCATAATAAAAACTCGATCTTAAATATACGATCATACATTTAAAACTCAAACCTTGTCGGCCCAAATTGATGAACTACAACTGATTGTATGTTTGAAGTCATTTTGTTGATAGTCAACCAAGTTACAGATATGATGATAGACATTAATTAGTTATTGTACTGCCATTGATGTCAACTTATTTGAGTATCATTGTGGTAACAAACATCGATTATGGATTGAAGATATGGAACAAACAAAGTTTATGTGGTCGATAAATGAAAATTTTTGTATACACCGAGAGACAATGAACACCGAGTAAACACAATGTATACCGAGTACAGTGATAACTGAGATAGGGATCACCGACACATCATGGTATTGACCGAGCAGTTAATCAAACCGATGCTGACTAGAATGATGATTTGACAAATTTATGATTCCGAGGTAAATGATAAGATTTGTTACGATGATCAAACGGTTATGAAAATTCAAGGAAGATCGGACGATGAAGATTGAAACGTGTTTTTAACACAACTATCGAGGAAGGTTTAAGCGGCAAAACCAACGATGGAAATTAAGAGGCAAAATCTAAAGGATGGAAATTAAATGAGATATGATGTCTATATAAGACAAGAGATTCATTATGAATTACACACCTGATACGCACACATGCAAAGTTTATGATGACAGATCAAACTAGTTAAAGATAGAACCGAGCATTTTCTGTAGACATCACCGAGTGACAAAGGAAAGAGCATTAATTGAGCAAAACAAAGTATGAAGAATCAGATGAACTGAAGTGAAAAAATTGATCATAGGTATATGTACTTAGCATAGATATGAAAATCTACAAACAAAGTTGTATTATGAATTTATCCTACCTATTGGACCCTTGACTGTTAATCAGATGAAAGAAAAACTTGAACACAACAGTATAATGGTAGAAATTGCTTCTTCACTCATTGATGCTGAATTGGAGGATATCAAGACATGTACATCAGTCAAGAAGATGTGGGACAAGCTTACATTAGTCTATGGAGGAGATGCAAATGTACTGAGAGCTAAATTTGAAAGTCTCCGAGGAAAATTTGATGACATGTGAATGAAAGAAGGAGAAAACATAACAGAGTATAGTAATTGACTCAAGGAGCTTGTGAATGCTATTCGAGGAGTAGGTGGAACTATTGACAAAGACACTATTGTGAGTAAGATTCTTAGAAATTTATTGCCTATTTATTCTATAAGAGTCTATGCAATACATGAAATGAGAGTAGCACCTGGAAACAATATTACTGTTGATAGTCTTGTTGGTAGACTGATTTCTTTTGAGATGAATAATTTTGACAACAATGTTGTACCTACCATTGAATCTGCATTTATGTCTTCTTTGAAAATTAGTAAATCTCGTAGCAAACACATGAAATAACAGTGACAGTGACAATGATGATAAATAACTTGATGAACTTGAAGCATTAATGGTTAGAAGATTGCACAAAGGCAAAGAAAGATATAAAGGTAAACTACCTTTGATATGTTTTAATTGTAAAGACATTAGACACTTTGTTGCCCGATGTCCTAACAAAAAGAATGGTGAAAGAAATGAAAGATATAATGACAGAAAAGATGACCGAGAATACAAAAGAAACCGACAGTATGACAGAAGAAATAACCGAGATTACAAAGACAAAGGCAATAAGGCTTGTTACATTGTTGAAGATAAAGATAATGATGCTGGTTCTGACACTGATGAAGATATTGAGACATTATTTGTGGCTTTAAAAGAAGATTTAGAAGAAGATGAGAGGTATGTTGAAACAACACTTATTTCTAAAGTTAGTAAACATGATATTTGGGTTATTGATAGTGACTGGACACATCACATGACTAGAGATAAAGGAAAATTTGAATTTCTTGAGCATTATGATGGTGGATCTATTAGAATGGGAAATGATACACTTTTTCAAGTAAAAGGAAAAGGAACTATATTGTTGAACAATCAAATCAAATGTGAGACTGCATATTGGGTGAAAGGAATTAATTATAATCTGTTGAGTGTTTCACAGTTGAATAACAGAGGTCACCGAGTTGCATTTGAGAACATAAAAGATAGAATATATGATGAAACTAGAAAACTGATCGACACTGGTGAACAATCAAAAGGTAATCTATTCTATCTTGACACTGCTGAAACTACTTGCTTAATGGAAAAGAATGAAGATGTATGGTTGTGGCATAAAAGGCTTTGTCATGTAAATTTTGACAACATGGTTAATATTAGTAAGAAAATAAAAGTAAGAGGCTTACCAAGCTTATCTAAACCTGACCATGTAATGTGCAAGAATTGTCGAATGGGAAAAATGTCAAAATCTAGTTTTAAGAGAAATAATTTTTCAGGTAATAGTATTTTGTAGATAGTTCATACATACCTATGTGGACCAATGAGAACACAAAATTATTATGGGGAAAAATAATTTATTTTATTTGTTGATGACTACTCTAGAATGATGACCGTCATGTTCCTAAAAGAAAAATTTGAAGCATATAAGATGTTTAAATGGTACAAAGCTAAAGTGAAAAAAGAAATTGGTAGAGAGATGAAGTGTTTGAGATCTGATAGAGGAGGTGAATTTATTTATGATGAGTTCACTAACTTTTGTAACGAGTATGGAATCAAAAGACAAGTTTCTACACTGAAGACACCACAGCAGAATGGAATTGTTGAAAGAAGAAATAGATCAATTGTGGATTGTTCTAGAACACTGATGATTGAAAAGAATGTTGCACAAACACATTGGAGAGAATATGTTAGTATTTCCGTATACACACTGAACCAAGTACAACTGAAGAAAGATACAAACAAGACACCTTATGAGCTATGGTATGGTTATACACCTAATGTGAGTTATTTTAGAATCTTTGGAAGTCGTCATATTCTGAACGATGATCGAAATAGTAAATTTGATTCAAAAAGTGATGAAGGAATATTTATTGGATATTTTACTAAGAGCAAAGCTTACAAATGTTTGAACAAGACTTCTGACAAGATAATTGAATGTGCAAATGTGAAAGTTGAGGAATATTCTGAGAAGAATGATGGGAAAGCATGAAAGAACTTGAAGATTACAATAGATTTGTCTACATGGAAGAACCTGATACTTTGCCAGAATAGATGCCTAACATTACTGTGTAACAGGGTAATGTTACTGAGCAACCAAAAGCACAAACTGAGAATCAAGAAAATGTTGCAATGGAAGATCATGATCAAGAACATAATGAACCTACTGGAGAACACAATGAAGAACAAATAATTGAACCTATCCTTGCAAAATATGCAAGAAGACATCATCCACAAAAATAGATAATTTGAGATAAAAGAGCAGGCATGATGACCCAAAGTAATTTGAAAGGCAACACATGTTTGATTTGTGAATTTGAGCCTAAGAATGTTAGAGATGCACTTGAAAATGAAGAATGGAATAAAACAATGAATGAAGAAATTGAGCAGATACAGAAAAAAAACATGGACATTAGTACCGAGACAAAGTGATAAGAATGTCATTGGTACCAAATGGATATTCAGAAACAAATTGAATGAGAATGGAGATGTAACCAAAAATAAAGCAAGATTAGCATGCAAAGAGTACGCACAAGAAGAAGGTATTGACTATGAAGAAACTTTTGCACCTGTTTCTAGACTTGAAGGAGTTAGAATATTACTTGTATACAAAGCATATAAATGATTCAAAGTATATCAGATGGATGTTAAATCTGCATTTTTGAATGGAATACTGGAAGAAGAGGTATACATTGAACAACTTGAAGGATTTGTTGATCCTAATCAGAAAAACATGGTATGTAAGTTACACAAAGCTTTATATAGTTTGAAACAAGCACCGAGAGCATGGTATGAAAGACTACACTCCTATATTATAAGTATTGAATTTATTAGAATAAGTGATAACATCAATTTGTATTTTAAAGGAGGAAATGATGATAAGACCCTTATTGCTGAAATTTTTGTTGATGATATTATATTTGGAGGAAATGATAACCTTTGCACATCATTTGCTGATGAAATAAGGAAAGAATTTGAAATGTCAATGTTTGGAGAAATCAATTTTTTTCTTGGCTTGCAAATTTTATAACAGGTTGGAGGCATCTATATTACTAAATCCAAATACATTAAGGAAGTACTGAAAACATTCAGAATGGGAGAATCTAAACTAGTTGGAACACCTATGGTGACAATATGCAAACTGACAAAGAAGATAAGACACCTGAGGTAAATCAGACTTTGTACATATCTATGATTGGAAAGTTGATATATGTTGTACACACAAGACTAGACATGCACACGCATTTGGAATTTTTGCAAGATTTTCTGCTAATCCCAAAGAATCACATATGACTTCTGTAAAGAATTTTTTTAGATATCTGAAGAACATTGTAGATTATGGACTATGGTACAAAAGGGAAGGCAAGTTCGAACTGAAAGTTTACACTGATGCTGATTGGGCTAGGAACATTGATGATAAAAAGAGCACTACTGGTGGAGCATTCTTTGTAGGAGAAATATTAGTTACTTGGATAAGTAAAAATCAAGGATGCATATCTCAGTCAACTGCAGAAGCAGAAAATGTTGCTGTTGCTGCAAATTGTTCGAACATAGCATGGATAAAACAAAATTTGAAAGGTATGAATGAAAAGATTGATGATCTAGTGATAATTTATTGTGATAATACTAGTGCAATAAATATTTCAAAGAACCTTGTGATGCAGGCAAAAACAAGCATATATCTATCAAATATCACTACTTGAGGGAACAAGTACAAGAGAAACAAGTTATACTAGAATATGTACAATCAAAAGAACAACTTGCAGACATATTCACTGAACCCTTACTAAAGGATACATTTGAGTACTTGAGGGGTAGACTACGGGTTCGTCCCTTGTCTATCGGTCACTAAGATGACTAGGAGGTTGCATCGACCTACATGTAATCAAAATATCAATCATGTTAATGCAAAGCTGAACTGGACTGACAAAGACATATCAATACACTGCAAGGTATTTACTGCACCGAAAACCAGATATATTTTTGGCTACTGAAGAGCTGCATATTTTATTTTTGGCATTGATGTCAAAGGGAAAGAATGATTCAATGAAATATCTATCCATCAAAGGGAGTGAATGATAAAGGAAGAGAAATGACATATCTATCTGCAAAGAGATTCAAGAACAGAAGAGTCAAATCTACAGGGAGAGTCTACATGGTGAGTTTTTAATGCCGAAGCATTTTGCAGTTGTAGAACAATAGTTTGGTATTCTATGACATTTTTCTATTGCATATTTTATATTATATTGCCATCAATGCCAAAGGGAGAGATTGATGAACTACAATTGATTGTATATTTGAAGTCATTTTGTTGATAGTCAACCGAGTTACAGATATGATAATAAACATTATTTAGTTAATGTATTGTCATCGATGTCAACTTATTTGAGTATCATTATGGTAACAAATATCTATTATGGATTGAAGATCTAGAAAAAACAAAGTTTATGTGGTTGGTAATGAAGAGTTCTGAATACACTGAGAGACAGTGAACACCAAGTAAACATAGTGTATACCAAGCATAGTGATAACCGAGCTAGGGATCACCGACACATCACGGTATTGACTGAGAAGTTAAATCAAACTGAGGATGACTAGAATGATGATATGGAAAATTAATGATTCTGAGGTAAATGATAAGATTTTTTATGATGATCAAACAGTTATGAAAATTCAAGGAAGATCGGACAATGAAGATTGAAACATGTTTTTAACACAACTGTCGAGGAAGGTTTAAGCGGAAAAACCAACGATGGAAATTAAGAGGGAAAATATAAAGGATGGAAATTAAATGAGTAATGATGTTTATATAAGAGACAAGAGATTCATTATGAATTACACACCTGATATGCACACATGAAAATTTTATGCATGACTGATCAAACTAGTTAAAGACAAAACCAAGCATTTTCTGTAGACATCACCGAGTGACAGAGGAAAGAGCATTAACCGAGGAGAACAGAGTATGAAGAATCAGATGAACTGAACTGAACAAATTGATCAGAGGTATTATGTACTTAGCATAGATCTAAAAATTTGCAAATAGAGTTGTATTTGAATCAGATCATTACTGTATCAATTTAACCATTGTTACAGATAAATCTCTTAACCGAGTAGGAAGTGAAAGTCTTTATTATGACATTCTAATGAATTTTGAGTGTTTTCTTGTTGACCCCATAGTGAATGATTGGTCAAAAGAGAACTGTTAGTTTTAAATCTTCTAACCAGGTCACATTTAACAGTGTGCATTGTAACCTTTAACAGGGTTGGATCTTAACTGAGCTCACTTCAAAAGAGTGAAACATTTTGGGTTACTAGTCCCGGGTCATTTTCCCCTTAGCAGGGTTTCCATGTTAAAAATCTATGTGTCAATGTGTATGATTGTTATGGATTGTTATTTTTCTTTACACATTACTTTATCTACATTGATCGGTAATCACAGTATTAATTTACTGCTACTCGGTAAACAATATAGGACTAAAGTTTGAAGATACAATTTATACTTAACCAAGTTGATTTATATATTTGAAATTGTTGTAATATACATTTGGGATAATTTGGGACTGTATAATAATTGGGAACTAACTAATTCACCCCCCTCTTAGTTATTCTAACAATAAGAATAATGAAATGTGTAGTGATCTTCACCAAAACATGATTAAAATATAAGATTAAATATTTATAACCAAAAAAATTATCCTCTGATGTTGGCTCTATCATAAATAATTACCAAACCAATAACAAAAAATGGTTTGTCTCGTGTACCAACTCGATTTATCCAAACTGTCATTTTCTTTCCAAAAACTCTGTCAACCCGATATTCATCAGTGAATATCTCATGCATATGATTAGCTTCAAAATCTACGATGATCAGATTAGACATAATGGTATGTCTACATTCATATCCTATAATTGCATAGTCTAACTCTCAAAAAAATTTCTGAACCATATAAATCTGTTCAACTGGTCTCTGTCTTGGTTCCTGTACTTAGACAAATGTACTCATTAAATCCTCTGGTAAATTGTCTTGTCTGCTACATGGCCAAGAGTAATGATATTAGTTGTCATCAATGACAACATACCATGCATCATAGAGTAACTCTTTCCAACAATGTTGTTGGCGCGAAGTTGGGATCTTGAGGAGATATTTTTCCTAGATTAGATTAAAAAACAATATGATCCTTAATTGGTCTCAGAGTTTGATACTAAGTTGGGAGTTAGAGGAATAAGATACCATCCCAGATTGAAGACATTAGCATAGTGAGCAATTGAACCGAGAACATATAAGCTAAAAATACTGCAGGAAGTTGAAGAAAATTGGAAAGTGTTGTGATAAAAAAATTGAAAGATACTATTGTTGTAGAAGATTCCAAGGGTAATTTACATTCTGATATGTGTAGTGTTGTTGCCATAGAGACACTATAAAATAAATATGAAAAAGTTGTTGCATATTTAGTAACTTTGACTGAAGATTACAATCAAAAGTATATGGAGTGTGAAAGGCTAAAGTTTTAGTTTGGTGTAAAGAATCCACCCCTTTCTTATACATGAGACTTAGTGATAGTTGGTGAAACTTCTTCATCAGAGGAGGTGAAAAAATTGAAGGCTAAGGTAGATGAATTTAAAGATGCACTCAACAAGGCTAGAGAGATGGGAAAGGAAACTGTTGTTGACATTATTAAGAGCACACTGAGGTATATGATGAATAATTTCATGATCAAGATAGACGAGTTGTACACTAGCTACCAATCCCTGATTCAAGATGCTAAGATATGTCAAGATATGTTACCTATCTTAAAGCCTTTGTATGATATTTGGTAGTATAGGGTTATTTCTTTCATAACTATGGTCTTAGTAACTTAGGTTCTTTAGGACCCTCCATCACAAATAGAATGATAAAATTAATTGTTGATGAGGTCCCCTATATTGAAGGGAAGGAACAAAACATAAGGTGGAGGATTGACTTTTTTCATGGTTTTGACTGCTGGTGTATTCCTTTCATTTTGGATGAACATGGGCAAATGAAATCATTGGAGGTTCTGAAGGTGGATTTTAATGGGAAAATAAATATGATAATATAGAAGGTGGAAAATAGACACCATTTACAAATGCATATTTATCATAGTGTTTTAGACCAATTGTATGATTCTGATGTGGGCTACAATAAATTCATCAATGATTCTAGGAGCACTTTGGATGTTAAATGTAAGGAGACTCTATCTAGTGTGCACCATGTAGAAGGTTTTGAATGGCCTTTAGATGACCAAATTACTAAACATATGAAGAAGTATTGTAGTGAAAAGGATTAGTACTATTTGAGCTTTGGCAAGAAAACAATTTTGAATTTTTGAATTATGCTATTTCGATGAAACTACATGCAGTTGAAGATGCAGGGATAGGAATTAGTTTTGACCATTTTTTCAAGGCTTCAATTTTGAAAATTTGAAAATTTGAAGTTTTTCTAGCTAGTTTCACTTGTGATGGTAAGACAATCGATAGGCTTCAATTTTCTTGAAAATTATCTTTCATATGACACCCTGCCCAACCTAATCATGCCACAGGTGTTCTATGCAGTTAGGAATGAAACTGTGATGCAATTTGAAGATGATAGGATGTGATCAATGCCTTCTTCAGATAAAAATATCTGAAGCTTGTTTGCATTCTCTACCATATAAAAAATTCCAGGACGTTATTAACTTTCTTCACAAGACTATTATTTGATGAGAGTATAGTAGGATAGTACTAAGTTTTAGGAGTTCTTAGATAAAATGTTTTAAATTGTGTAAGTTTGCAGGTACAATACACATACAATATCAATTTAGGATCAATGTGTTCTATGTTTTCATTATATTGTCTTGAAGATATACTCAAATAGTTCATCTACATTCCATATACACAACAAGTTCAAATTTGTAATCCTGTTATTTACGGGTTTGTATTGATTATTTTTATTGATTTATTTTCATATGTATCCATCCTTGTTTTACTTTTATTATTTAATATATCTGTAACAAAAAAAATTCTACAATTTATCAAGTTTTATTATTATTATTATTATGCAAATTTGAAATAGAATACAAATTGTGGTGGAACGAAGGACTACACAATGGCTACACAAATTCTATTCTACCTTCAAAAATTAACACCAATAATCAACTTATAATGGGATAACCTAATTGGTCTCATTTAGGTTCATAGAGGGAATTTCCCTAATTTCAAATACATTCAAATATAACAATTATAAAGGTTATTGAGTATGCACCATTGACTTTGGTGCGACATCATCAATAGTTGTGCACAAGTTGTCCATCTTCCAAGGTGCCAAGCTAATTGATATATGACCTTCTAGCACCTTTAGATTTGATTTGGAAGTCTTGTTGACATCATGAATGACATGCGACTTTTCCTCAACCCATGTACTTGCAAATTTGGATGGCCATGTGAGACCCAAATTTGTATTGAAATTTCATTTAGAGAATATTTTATCTTTTCTCTAATTTTATTTCACTACAAGATATGAATGAATAGTGAAAGAAACTTACACCAAGAAGTAGGTAGCAACAAATTGGTTGATTCACCCCAAACATTCAGCATCCAGGCTATTCATTGCACCTAACATCAAAAAGCATAAAACCAATATTAGATTTAATAAAAGCAATTAAAAAGTGTAACATATGGAAATACATAAGGAAGATGAAAATAGAATGCTTTGAAAATACACCTTGTTCAATTTTTTAACAAATCTAATTTTTTTTGTGATCTCTTTCTTCCAGTTTGTATGTATCATTACTAGTATTGTGAGATAAGTTGGCTATTTCTATGATAGATTCAAGTTCCACAAAAGCATGATCAGTCAAATCATACTTGTACATGTGCCACCCCTTTATTCTATTGTACCAACATAATTGAAGCTCGATGCCTTCTATCCTATCCAAAAGTTCAATGTCATTATGGTAATCAAACATCCTATTACTATCCTTCCTATGTATTCTTTCAACATTTCCAATGTACTAGGTCCCACAAGAAACACCTTGTGTTATACTTCAAAAAATACCTTTTCTTGTAGTATGTTTAGTGGGAGGTATTAAATTATGTTATACTATAAGGTCCAATCTTATTGAGAGGGGGGAGGGGGGGGGGGTGAATAAGTAATCTATCAGACATGAAACTTTTCACAATTCATTCAACACCATAAACCACATTCCTCAACTTTAAACCTTATGCATGCAATAAAAAAAGTAACCAAACAATCATCCACACATGCAACAAAGTAAAACCAATATTTTTATAATGGAAACCCTGATTAAGAGTGAAAATAATTGTGGGTATTAGCACCCACAAATATTTTCACTCTTCCGAAATGTGCCCTATTAAAGGCGTAGCCCTGTTAGGAGCTTACAATGATGCCTGTTAGGAGCTGACCATGTTAGGGGTCACTCGGTTAAGGGGTTTGCCTCTAGCCCTTTTAGGAGCTTTACCCTGTTAGGAGTAACCTTGTTAAACAACTTTAGACCCTAGTTAAAGAGCTACCCTATTAAAGGATTTATAAATAAGACCTATTAAAGTCTACCTGGTTAAAGAATTTCTTGCACAAACTGTTAGGAATCAACAAGTACAATGATTTCGGTGTAGCACACCTCCTCTGCTTGTTCAGATTCAATTAAGCACAATGCTTTTGCTTCTTCCAGAATATCTTCATTCTTCACTCGACCACACCTTTCCATCCACGATCTACACTTGTATAATGTATTGATTTACACACACACACACACACACACACACATATTACAAGTTTATTAGGGAATTTATCCGCCTTACAAAATGTATTACAATATTTCCCACTCAATCCTTAAACCCTAAAACATATTATCAATCTAGAACATTTGATTATAACTTCATGTCAGTCTTTAGATCCATCGCACATTTGATTTAAATCAAGAACAATCAAACGTTTTGTTAATTGGAAATATTAGGTACTGCGAGGGGGGGGGGTGAATCAGTACTAACATACTTCTAACTCTTTTCACACTTGATTGAACTTTAATCCATTAAACATCAACTGATAGTCACATTAACCAATAGTGTTCATTGTATTACCGATATGTTGTAACTTAAAAACATAGAGTAAATAATAGTAACACATAATCAGATTCACACACCCATAACACAACTTTTTGGTCACACAGAAACCCTTGGTCAGAGGGAAAAACTGTGGTGGGGATGGCACCCACAACTCTTCACTATAGAAAAAAGTTTTGCCTATTAGGGCTTACAATATGTCACCTTCTGAGTGACTCACCCGATTAGGAGTGATTGATACACTATTAAGTGTATCTACAGTCCTATTAAGACTAATCTTCTAAGAGATTTAATCCCGCCTTTACGACGTTCACCCTGTTAAAGGATTTAAAAAAAGCTCATACATAAATGAACTTATCAGTCCTGTTAGAGACTACCTGGTCAAGGGATTTATAGTACCTTGTAGAAAATATTAGGATTCTTCACAAGATATTAATTGACTTGTATGCGCTTCCTTCCAAATCTTGTCAGATCCCTTCTGCTTAGAATCTCTGTTTTCTATTCTTCTCTACTTTTGATTCGCTTCTCTACTCAATTCATCCTTGTAACTTCTTAATGAATCCTCTGTTAGAGTAATAGTCTATCGGGTTACTAAATTAAATCATTATGATCTAATTAGTAACTTACCTATTCACTCTAGTTTGCTTCAGCTAACCTTAGGGTTTCCCTTTTAGGATTTCGTGTTTCTTTTTATAAGGATTCACTTGTTAGTTTTCTTTACAGAGCTTTTACAAGGAGTTTGTATTCAATATTGTTGATAATATAGAAATTATTCTTTTCAACATGATGTCTCCTCTGGCTTTTTGGCCTCCTTAGCTGTTTCTTCTATCTTCTGTCTTTTGCTTTTGTTTATGTAATAGTCTTGCATGCAGGTGATCTTGGGTGAAGTTGCATTTATCAACTTCTACATGGTATCAGAGCTCTCCTGCAGTCGGCTGTTCGAGTTTTGTTGAAGCATTCGAGGGTTTGAAGTTTGCCAGGCTTTTTCTAGTATTTTTGTGTGGATTTAGGGGGGACCTTTGTTTCTGGTCACTTTGGGCCCAAACGGACATTACCATTGCGTCCAGAAGGCCCAAAAACCCTAGAATCCATATAAAGTTTGTCCATTTTGGACACCAGGGCATCAGGCAAATTTTTTCGGCCTCCTACGGGCCGTACGGGCTCATTTTTCGAAGAAAAAATTAAAAAAAAAATATTTTTTAAATGTTTTTTATGCGATTTATTACGCTGACAGTGATTTTTGATGGGCGCTGCCGCCGCGCCACCGCCGGGCCACCGGCGCTCCACCGCCATCGGTCAGTGGCCGGCCCGGCCCCCTGCATCACCGTCTCCGCCGCTCTGCGGCCTCCAGGAGCTCCGCGGCCCACCGCCGCCCACCATCCTCTGGCCTCCCCCGCTGCCTAGCACACAGTCCCACCGACGCCCATGCTGCTCCGCCCCGACGCAGCCTCCGGTTCAGACACCGGCTCGCTGCTCCGCTCGGCGCTCGCCACCGGCGACCTTTTACTTAGCCCCCGCGGGCTTATGAATGTTCGTGGCCGGTCTTATGGTGACCGTGGGCCAGGGTTAAGCCCCCGGTGCGTGCCATGCGCCCGGGGGCCCAAATGTTTTAGCCCCTGGGGCTCATTTGCAACCTTTATTGGTTTTTTGGGGGTACCTGGGCCTTTTTTGCTCTATCTTGAGCATACGGGGGTCTTTTTCTGACTTCCATATACCGTCGGAAAGCTCTTTCCGATGATAGAGGTTAGGGTTTTGGGTTCTACCATTTCAACAACATTTTTTTCTGTTGAAGTCTGATGTTTTATTTTGCCTTCCAGGAGTCATATCTGGCTCATCCGGACTCCATTTTTGGCAAATGAGATATCGTCGGAAAGCTGGTTCAGTGTGCTATTCAGTGGCAGAGGTGTTGTTTCCAGATTCTGCTCCAGGTTTTGTCTCCTCTGAGTTTGGAAGTTTATGCACTCTGGTGGATTGCTTGGTTCTACAGGTCCTGGGATCTCTTCTTCTGATTTCATATCTCACTCTTCTTTCTGACTTCTGAGCTTGCATGCTTATTCTGATGCATCTTTGTTCTATAAACACACTGAGATAAAGTGCCTTCTTCTTCTTTTCTGGGATCTTGTACACCTTGTACGGTTGTTGTACTCGCACTCTGTTATAAAGTGCCATGGGGGGTTATGATGTTTTTTCCGCTTTAGGCGCATCCAATTTTGTCAAGTGAGCGTACCTTCCATGACATTAGCCCATGCTGTGTGTCGGTGACACCACCCTTTATCCTGTGTGTGTGCTTCTGTTGCACTGTTGGTGTTCCTGGTTCTTCTTCTGCAGATGTTTCTGGTATAGCATTTCAGTGTTCCTTTCACCTCTCCCAGTTCAGCATTATTGGGGGGTTCACCTGTTGGTTCTATTGCTTCCTGGTTTGATTGATCAGCTCTTCAGACATTTGTCTTCTCTACCTGGTCATGCACTTCAGTGGGGGTTCCAGCAGTATCTTCTGACAGAGTTTACAGCTCCTTGCTTCAGAGATGCTTCTTTCTCTATTCTTGCTCCTCTCTCTGGGACATCTTTTCCCTTTTATATTTTGGGTACCTGATCAGGCCCTGTTGCCGGGACCCATCTTTCCTGCTTTCTGTAGTAGTTTCCTAGGTTTTGCTTCTCCCTAAGCTTATCTTAAGGGGGGGTGTTAAAGTAATAGTCTATCAGGTTACTAAATTAAATAATTATGATCTAATTAGTAACTTACCTATTCACTCTAGTTTTCTTCAGCTAACCTTAGGGTTTCCCTTTTAGGGTTTCGTGTTTCCTTTTATAAGGATTCACTTGTTAGTTTTCTTTACAGAGCTTTTACAAGGAGTTTGTATTCAGTATTATTGATAATATAAAAATTATTCTTTTCAACATGATGTCTCCTCTGGCTTTTTGGCCTCCTTAGCTGTTTCTTCTATCTTCTATCTTTTGCTTCTGTTTATGTAATAGTCTTGCATGCAGGTGATCTTGGGTGAAGTTGCATTTATCAACTTCTACATCCTCTTCATAATGTATTGCTGAAGCTTTTATCTTTGAATCTCATTCACTCATCCTTCAGTCTTGACCTTTGATCTTAGGGTTAGTCAAAAAATTAATCTTGATCTTTCCATAAACCATTTTTATTTTCTTCCTGTTGCCAGCTGCTGCGTAATTTTCCTTATGACCGATAGCTGTTGATGTCTGATGGTTGACCTCCTTATTCTGATAAATTTTCCTTCTGTCCAATAGTAATTAATTTTTTATTTGACATCAATGAAAAAACTTATCATAATGCCAACAATTTCCAACAATCTTCCCCTTTCAAATCATGGCGAGTGGGAGTGGAGCATGGGAGCTTGGAACGCGGTAGCTGCCAAATTCAAGTTTGAATTTGGGCAGGACTGGTTCAAAAGAGGCAGGACCCTCTGAGCACAATAAGCCAGACAATGGAAAGGACAATGAGAACCAAGGGAAGGATCCTGATGCTGGTCTGGCGCCTAGAGACCTGGGTGGGGGACCCGGGACTGACGAAAGACAGAAGCCTTCCAGAAAATGGGCATCCCTTTTTGGAGTCAAACCCTCAGGTAAATCTTGTTTACCACCAGTTAAAAACACTTCAAGACCTTCTCAAGGTAGCTTTGCAATAAACATCCCAGACCAGATTATTGATCATTCTATAGAAAGAATGAATAACTCCCTGGTTGGAAGATTTTTAGGGGTCAGACCAAATATTGAAGTGGTAAGGGCCTTCATATCCTGAAGATGGGGTATGAAAGGGCAAGTTGATGTGGTAGCCATGGAAAAGGGATGCATGTATTTATTTATTTTTCTCTTGTGAAAAAGATAGAATGAATGTCCTATGCAATGGGCCCTGGATGATTGGGAAAAACACTCTTATTCTCTAGAAATGGTGTCCCAATTTAGTCTTCGAAGAGGAAGCTGTCAGTTAGGTCCTTGTATGGATCAAGATCCATGGTTTGCCTCTTGAATACTGGTTGGAGGATACATTTGCAGGGATAGCTACCTCATTTGGAGAACTTCTCTCTATAGATAATGTTACTGCTTCCAGGAGAAGACTCATCTATGCAAGGTTCTTTGTCGACATAACACAGGATACTGATATGCTAGAGAAAATTAATCTAAACTCTAAACTAGGATCGTGGGAGAAAGCTATTGAATATGAAACCATCCATTTTGCGTGTTTTCACTGCAAGAAAGCTGGACGTTGGGCAAAGAAGTGCCTGACAAAAGTTATCCACAAAATTAATAAGAAATGGGTTCCTGTAGGGAGGATTATCAACGCTGGAAGAGAGTTAGCAAGGGAAAGCCAACATAAAGAGAAAAAGGGACAAGATAGTAAATCTAACACTATTAATAATGATTTACTAGGAAATACAGTGATATCCAAACCTATTGCAGTAATTCTTACAAATAATGAGGATCCTGAGAAAGGTGAAAATGAGGGACAAAATCAGGATATAGAAGAAGCCCAAGTGGAAGAAGGGGAGATTATGAAAATAGTAACAGTGGATATAGAAGATGAAGAAATGGAAGATCCTAATGGGGAGAAAGAGGATAAAAAATAGGAAGGGAGCCCATAGTCTGACACTCAAGAAGTGGTTGAAAATACTAAAGAGCAGCAAAAACAACAGGATACAGTGGTGAGTCAAGAAACCCTTAACCAATCATAAATGACTCATAAGGGGGGAAGAAATCATGATACTAAAATACCTAACTAGGGAGACCCCATAGAGATAAGCCAAATCCTTGTGGGGGAACATAGTGAAATGGAAGATTAGAAAGAAAATCTAGGAGAGAAAAAAAAGGAAAGGACAAAGAGCTACCAAGCAGAAAGGTAGCAACAAGAAGTAGAAGAAATGGAGATGTGGGAGCTATTATACCTTTGCCAGGGAGGCCGTCAAACCAGAAGGTGAGAAATAAGGAGGCCAAAAAGAATATTGCGGATGGAAGCCAACGGATTCTGCAAGTAGGATCCTTTGTTAAATCATGAAGATTATATCTTGGAATATTAGGGGGCTGAATAATCCCCATAAACAGGATATTGTTAGGAATATGATTAGGGATAATAAACCAGATATTTTTTTGATTCAAGAAACCAAAATGCTCAAGGATAAAGTTGAAAAGCTAAGATTTTTTAAGAATGGGATAACTTGTGGGGGTGACTCTAATGGTGCTTCTGGGTGCATTGTTACTATATGGAATGAAGACATAATAAAAGGGGATATTATATATCAAGGTGATAATGTGGCTTGTATCAGGTTTAGGCATCTGAAGGATAATACCTCTTGGGTTCTGACTAATATTTACGCTCCCAACACTACGAAAGGTAGAGAAGTCTTTTGGAAGCAGTTGTGTTCTTTGAGAAATTCCTTTATTAATGAAGAATGGATTGCTATGGGAGACTTCAATACCCCCTTAAGAGAAAATGAAAAAACTGGAGGAAGCCAATCTAACCTGGATAGCAGGAAGGACCTCATGAATTTTGTTGACTGTCATTTTCTTCATGATATTGAGTTACAGGGAATTGAATATACCTGCACTAATAGAAGATATGGTAAGAACCTCATTTAAGTTAGGCTGGATAGGGCTCTCATTACTAATGAATGGTTCACTCATTATTACTGTTCTTTATTGGCTCATATAAGGGTGGGATTGGATCATAATCCCATAACCTTTCTGGAGGACCCAATTGATAAGAAAAGAAACTTTCCTTTTAGATTTGAGAAAATGTGGACTTTTCTCTCACAACTTGAACAAAGGATAGATGAATGGTGGAAAATAAATATTAAGGGTATTGCCATGTTCATCCTAGCTAAAAAACTTAAAAATGTCAAGGATAATATCAAAGCTTGGAACAAAGAGACTTTTGGAAATATATTCACTACTAGGGCTAGTGTCAGTTTAGATATTAAGGAAATCCAGGACAACATCCAAAAGGATGGTTATGCTTATATTTCAAGAGATCAAGAGAATGTGAAGTTGTTCGAGATGCATGACATTATTACAAAAGAAGAAAATTTTTGGAGACAGAGATCGAGAAATATTTTCTTGAAGGAGGGAGATAGAAATACTAAGTATTTCTTTATGACTACGCTAAAACACAAAATGGCTAACAGGATTTCTAAGCTCAACATTAGTGGAACTATTTCTAATAATGAGGAGGCAATTTTTTTTTTTCAAAATTTGTTGCAAAAGGACAGTGAGCTCGACAAGGATGAACAAAGGGAGTTTCTCAAGTGCATTCCAAACATTCTTAATGAAAATCAAAATGCTGGGCTCAATGCTATCCCTTCCCACTTTGAGATTAAAAAGGCTGTCTTTTCTTTTGAGGGAGAAAAATCCCCTGGGTCGGATAGTTTTCCTATGTTCTTTTTCCAATCTTTCTGGAATATTATTGAAAAGGAGGTGACCGATGTGGTTAAAGAGAGTTTTGGAACTAGAAAACTTCTGAAGGAGCTGAATGGAACCTTTATAGCCCTTATCCCCAAGAAATAGGGAGCTGATAAGATGGATTAGTTTAGACCTATTAGTCTATGCAACTCTGTTTACAAAATTATTTCTAAGGTTCTAACTACTAGGATTTTGGCGTTTCTCCCTTCTTTGATTTCTTGGCAACAAAATGGTTTTGTGTCTGGGAGACAAATCATGGACTCTATCATCACTATTCATGAAAATGTTCATTCTCTTGTGATGTCTAGGAAGGAGGGCCTTCTTCTGAAACTGGATATGTCTAAAGCTTATGACAGAGTGGACTAGGAGTTTCTAGTGCAAGTCCTGATGGCTTTTGGATTCAACAAAAATGTATTGATCTCATTTTCCAGCTTATTTCTTCGGCAACTTTTTTGGTGTTGGTCAATGGGTCTCCTACCTCATTCTTTAAATCTTCTAGGGGGTTAAGATAGGGGGATCCCCTATCCCCTGTCCTATTCATTCTTATGGTTGAATGCCTAGGAAGGTATATGGAGAATTAGGTGAGGAAAAGAGACATTAAAGGGTTAAACTCATCTTCGGAGAACCAAGTTTTCTCTCATCAGCAGTTTGTTGATGATTCAGTGATTATGGGAGAAGCCTCAGTTAAAAATGCTAGCAATATTAAGAAAGCTCTGACTAATTATGGGAAAGCTTCTGGCCAGATTATAAATTGGGGAAAGAGTTCGGTGTTTCTCTTCAATGTTCTTGACAAAAGAAAGATGAGAATAATAAGATTTTAGGATGTGATTTGGGGACTATGCCTGGTACCTATCTTGGTCTCCCTCTCTACTTGGATCCTCCTGATACTTTTTGGAGCTCCTTAGTGGACAAATTTCACAGTAAACTTGTGGGATGGAAAAGGATGCTGCTAAGTCAAGTGGGTAAAATCTAGATTCTTAGAGCTACCCTCCAAGGTCTCCCTCCTTATGCTTTGAGAATTTTTAAAATCCCCAAAATTTTTGGTGAAGCTATTGAAAAAATTCAAAATTAGTTTTTGTGGATAGGGATGGAAAAAAAAGGATAGCGCTTATAGCCTGGGACAAAGTTTGCTGTCCAATCAAGAAAGGTGGCTTAGGGCTAAGAAGAATTAAGAACTTGAATGAGAATCTCCTTACTAAATTAATATGGAGATATTATAACTCAAAAGGAGAATGGACTCTTATATGGGATAAAAAGTATAATAAGGATAGGCCTAATCTTGTTGCCTTTCTGAATGAGGACAGGGAGAGTGTTGGGTCTTTCATATGGAAAAATGTTATGAAAAAAAAATGTAGAATCAAAAAAGGTATTAACTGGAAAGTGGGTAATGGTAGCAAGGTTCTTTTTTGGGAAGATGAGTGGCTTCTTCATTCCCCCCTCAAGGATTGCCCTGAATGGAGTATCTTTGAGAATCAATGTAAAACTATTTTTGGAAGGAAAGTTGAAGACTATTGGGAAAGGGATCACTGGAAAGACTTATCTATCATTGATATTAGATTGGGACATCTTAACAAAATTCTCAACTCAATCAATTTGATTGAGGAAGAGGATAGGATTGTTTGGAAACATAGTACTAATGGTAACTTAACTGTCTCTTCTCTGTACCATTTGGAGTTTGAAGACCTTATTGAGCCTTTTTGGGCGAAAGTTTGGGATAAAAACCTCATTCCTAAAATTAATGTTTTTTTCTGGATAATGATGCAAAATAAAATTTTGACTACTGACAATCTCAGAAAAAGAGGTATGACTATTGTTAACAGGTGCTACCTATGCAAGCAAGAGGAGGAAAGTGCGGGACATATCTTCATCCACTGCCCCTTTGTCAGAAATATTTGGGATTTCTTTTTACAGATCCTTAATATTGAGTGGGTTTTTCTTGATAATTTGGAGAGTCTTTTTAAATCTTGGATCTATCCATCAAAGCATGACATTGTTGTTAAGATTTGGAATTTTGTCCTCCCCCAAGTTTGCTGGGGGGTCTGGAGAGAAAGAAATGATAGAGTGTTCAGAGATAACATGAATAGTGAGAAGGAGGTTTTATTTAAGATTAAGAGAGCCATAAAAGAGAGTCTTATGTTACAGGATAGAGTGTTGGAACCTCTATAGGAGAATGATATTACCCTGTTCAAAAATTGGAAAATCAATGGGAATTACAAAAAAAAGGATAACAAAGCTAAAAGAGAGGATGCTAGATGGGATTGTCCCCCAAAGGGATGACAGAAAATCAATTTTGATGGTGCCTCTAAGAGCAATCCGGGGGTGGTAGGGTGTGGCATTGTCATCAGAGATGAACATGGTGTCTATACAGGTATAAAAGCTATTCCCATTGGTAATCAAACGAATCATCTTGCAGAAGCCTGTGTAGCTCTTCACGGTATTATTTTAGCTAAAGATAAAGGTAGCACTAAAGTCTGGTTAGAAGGGGATTCTCTCAACATAGTCAAGTGTTTAAATAATGATAATCCCGCTTCATGGACAATTTATAATATTATTCAAAAAGACAAATATATTATTCGCTCTTTTGAAAAATGTATTATTACACATAATTATCAGGAGGTAAATGGTGTTGCTGATTGGGTGGCTAATACTGCTTGTAAGAGTGATGAGGTGGCACATTAGAATGATGGAAATGACATGCCAATTCAGGCAAAATTATTTCTTGAGAGTGATCGATTAAGGAGCCGTCAGAAAAATAATTACAAATGGTAAGTTGTTTTAAAATCATTATTATGGAGGTGATGTGTCATTATTGCCTTCGAAGGTGTAAGTACTCTATCATGATTGTGAGCTAGATTTGGCATGCTTTCTGGGTCTTTTTGGTTTTGCATAAAACTCATTTTGGCATTATCAACAGCCATAATAGAAATATTTGCTACAACCAGAGTAAGAAAATGGGCAGAAATAAGAAAAGGGTCGAGCTTGTTAACTACAATAACTAGAAGAAAAAGCACAGAGTATGGAAGATTGTGAAAGAGGGTGGGTTGGCTATTTTTATGGAATGGCTCCATGGCAGGAATCCTTCTATCACTAGGATATTTATGAAATCCTGGAAAGAGGGCAAGGTCTTGGTTGGTGATCAGTATATGGAGGTCACGGAAGAGATCATTGTCGAAGCTATAGGAATGGGTATGATGGAATTAAGTTTTATCGAGATAGACTGATCTCGGATAAAGCTTGGGAGACTTTACCAGAAGATGAGAAGGAAAAAAATAGACTGGTCAAGATTGATGCTTCCTACCATAATCCAAAGCGCATTTCCAGACCTTGGAGGTATGTTCTATATGTGATCATCAGTTATGTCACTCTTGATGGTAGGTTTACTAGGGCATATGGGCACCATTTCATGTTATTAAACCATTTTAGGGACAAGGTTAAAGTCAGTTTACCTTACTATCTGCTTAGTTTGTTAGATGCTACCATTTCTAGTTTACAGAAAGATCCGAAGGGGGATCATGCATCCCACCAAGGGCTTATGCTGCTCATATATGAGGTGCTGAAAACTAAGAAAGTGGAAAGGCCATTGGGGAAGAAGATTTTGAAGCATGAAGAAGAGACTAAAGGGGATGAAGATGATAGTATGTATGGGGAAGAAACAAAAAGCGAAGAGGAGTCAAAAGGGTTTAAAACCCCTAAATCTAACATAAGGGTCCTTCAAAAAACCAGAAGAAACCCTACTTTGAAGGGTCAGAAATGGAGAAGGATAGTGATTAGGAGATTGGGGAGGGAAGCATAAAGAAAAAGGGTAAAAGGATAACAAAGAAGAAGATTCAGAATGAGGAGTTGGAAACAAAGAGTGAAATGGAGGATTAAAAAAGAAAACATGGGGAGGGTAAGGAAAAAGTTAAAATTACCTGTAAGAGTAGCTATTCCAGCAAGAGGAGAATTAATCTTACCTCAGACGAGGAAGATTTAAAGGATAATACAGAGGAGAACTGGGAGGATAAGGAAAGAAGGGAAAAAAGGGAGGAGAGAAAAGATGAGGTCATTGAAGACACTAGTCTCAGGGAGAAAATTGAAGAAAATAAGCAGGGAGAAGGAAATATGAAAGATGATAAGAATACTAGAACTGATGAAGATTCTAGGCGAAAGGATTGTGATTTCCATGACAATGTGGACACAGGGGAGCATCAATTGTTTGCGGACAATAAAGATTGCATTGCAGGTTTCACTGGTCTGGTAAGCAATTTGATTGATGATCAAAATAATCTAAAAAATCAAGTTGATATTATGAAGGCCGAGATAAATATTCTCAATAGTATGGGAATTTGAGAAAAACTGGTGGCTGTTTGTTTGAATGAAATGAAAGAAGTGGTAGGGAATTTTGAATCCTAGGTGGAGTTTGTTAATAAAGTGGGCACAATGGAGAGATAAATCAAAGATATCCAAGATAGGGCTAAGAAAGATAGTAGTGCTGAGCAGATGATGAATATGACTACTTATCAAAGATAGCAGTGCTGAGCAGATGATGAATCTGACTACTAAGGTGGAGAGGTTGGATGCTATGGTTCAAATAAATCAGGGAACAATGTCTAATTAGTCTCAAAGCTTACTGTGGCCATGCACAGATCTTGATGGACAAACTGGACAGGGATAAAAAGGAGGAGAGCAGAGAGATCAAAGAGGGTATTGGCCCGAGATCGCACACCAGAGCTAGCATAAAGAAGAACATTCCTAAGGAGGACAAAGACACTATAGAGCTCAAGAGTTCGGTCAGCAAAATGCAGATAATGATCATCGAAGTGGAGGAACTTGTGTAGGGAATGTAGCTGTCCTTTTCTCTGTCCCTTTGAGGTTTTTTTCTGTCCCTATTTTTATTGTTGTATTTGTGGGAATTTTTTGGCTTGGTTGCTTGTTTTCTGTTTCCTTTCCTTTTGGGGTTCTTTGGCACAGTTGTATTTGCTCTTTGTTGAATATCTATTCTTAACACTTTAGGTTTTAGGTCCTTGTAAAACCTGTTGAACTTTATTACTTTGTAAAGGTTTTGGGTCCTTGTAAAACCTATTTTTACTTAATCAGAACAATCTTCGCCTTTGGCATTGATGGAAAAAACTATCATATGTCCTGTATATGCCGATATACTTCCCCTATGTTAATAGTTTGTCATATATATACTTATTTTTAGTTTCTTATACTTTCCCTTAGATTTATTATTATACTTCCCCTTAGATTTATTATTATACTTCCCCCTTTTTTGCCACTCAATGCCAAATGATATTTGCAATTGGTGTATCATGATTTGAGTTTCTTATAGTTTAGCCATGATAAACTTATAACTGTCTCCTGTGTTCTTCAAAAGTGTTTCCCATGATTCCTGTATTTCTTTCAATATGATAATATGCATGTTTAAATCTGAAGCGAGTGCTTCAAGACTATCCATGATGCTTAACTCTAGTGTTTGCACAATTTTCTCTACTGTTGTAACATTAGCCTTAATGATATCTATATGTGGCATTATAATACCTTGTAATTCTAGTGTCTACATATATTGGCTTTCTTTTTCTACTTTTAGCTCTTGTTCTTTTGAAATAATCTTTCTCATCTTAACTGAATGGTCCATAAAATTTGTTGTAGGCTGGAGATTTTTGATATGTTGTACTAGCTCATTATGATTTCCATTAATCTTATCGTCAATATCTCCTGTAAATTCTAGAAAATTACACAATCCAGTGTACATTGTTGTAGATTTGTTCAAAATTTCCTTCAAATTGTTAATAAACCTGGTTAGTTCTACTGTCAAAATTGCAATCTTTGTTAACAATTGCTGTACAATGTTGTCTTCCAATTTCTTCGCTGCATTGCTAGTTAGTCTTTCCTCTAGATATTTTCTTGATTGATTGATTTCATCAATATAAACTTATAATTGGTGAACTAATTATTCTTCTTCATCCATAATAACATCTGGCATAAGATCTTCAAATAAATCTAGTGTTCTAATAAGATTTTTCTTCTTCTATTTCTTTTCTTTTTCCTTGTTTGATTTGGCCTTTTTATCTAGTACTCTTGCATATTCTTCTTTATCTTTGTCTTCTTCAGTTTTCTCAGATCTTGTTTGAGTATCTCAAACTCAGGGTTGTCATCATCTATATTCTCATCATCATCATCTTCTTCTAATTATCTTATCCATTTACCTTTTGTGTTTTTCTTCTCCTTGTCATCTTTATCTTTTTCATTATCTCCTCCTTTCTTCTCTTCATCCTTCTATTCTGCTTCATCTTTATTTTCTTCATCTGGATGTTTTCACTGGTGTCCCGTTGCTTGTCTCTGATATCTTTTGCATTCTTTTTATTCTCAGTGCTGGTTCGTTTCTCGATATCTGTCTATTGCATGTTGGTAGGCGAATTCTGACGGTCAACTGATATGGGGTTATGCTCATGTAAAACTTCATCCTACTTCTTCATTTCTTGTAAGATCTCTTCTATACTTTGTAATAAAGTGTCTGGCAGATTTTCTTGCTGTGTTACTCGTACAGTGACATGTTGATGAATTTTTTGATCCTCTGTAATATTCTCTGTAGTAGCTTTATCATCTTCTTTTCTAATAGTGACTTGCGCTAAAGCTTCTTGTTACTCAGTTGACTTCTCAAGTTCTTCAGTGATTTACCCAATAGTAACTACATATATGTTTGCTAACATATTGGTTGCATTAGGTGCATGCCGATGAGCTCATTTATAGTAAAAGTATCATTGAAATTTTTGTGTTCTACCTCTGGATAGGCTTGATTTTGCTCTTCATTCAATACTTTCTTCTAGAATTTAGTTATATCTTGTTCTAATACATATTCCTCATTTGGTAGAACTATAGCTGTTAATGTCTTCATTCTAAAATTATTCTTGTACTTATCCATGTATACTTCTACATCATTCTCCAATAACTTTTGTAATAGATTCTTCAATATTTTTGTTCTCAGCTCCTCGACTTTGTGATAGGCTGAATCCCATCTTATGATTAAGTTTTCATACAATTCTCTTGGAACATTATCATTCACATCTCCAGGATATTTATTGTACTTAAGAAAATGTTTAACAATAGTGTCTTCTATCAATTTATTATCTTCCTATAGCAATTTTGCAAAGGTATTGGGATTGATTCTCCCAACAAATCCTGTCTCAGTTATGTACTCTACCATTTCAATAGGGTTTGTGGGAATCTTGAACTATTTTTTGCCTGATCGCTTTTGCCATGTCATGATTTCTTTCTCCGACTCAGTATCCTCTTCATTTATATCACTTTGCTTCAAAGTAGCAGGGGGAGTCTTTCTCTGACTTCTTATTGTTCTTCTCTCAGATACTTGAGGTTGTGATTGCCTCTTTTCAGGCACTTTCCTTTTCGGTGTCTCCTCAATCTCTTTTTCTCCTTTACCGATAGTTGTTTCTACTTCCACTTCCTGAGCTTCACTGTACTCTGTGTGCTAAAATGTTGACACACTTCTATGAGTCATTATATCCAAGATTGCTCAAGAATGAGGTTTCAAATGACAAATCATAGCTCTCTACTCATGGAGTGCAAGGGTTTGTAATGGAGGCCCTCAATTTAGACCTAGTTTGTGCCCATGCAAGTACACCATAAAATGAGAGATTAAAAGAGGAAAAACAAAAATGCTAGTCTCCATGATCATCAAATATGCATGTAAATGAAAATTGAAGCTATTCTATATGATAGCAATGCATGAAAGCAAACTAATCTATGAAAGGAAATATGCATGCAAGATTATTCTATGAAATGAAATATGAATCTAATCTAACATGCAAGTGCAAGAGTAATCTAAATGGTTTGCCATGGATGCGTGAGAGAAGAAGACAAGAAAAGAGAAGTTACAATGTTCAAGCTCAAGTGCTCAAACTCTCCTCCAAAATCGCTGTCCAAAACTTGTAGCATAACAATAACATAAAACCCTGGATGCCTAAATGAGAAGGAGAGGGCTCCTTATAAAGGAAAGTGTGGAGAGGAATGCATCCTCAAGGGCAATGCGGGATAAATACCTAAAAAGGTAAGTAAGAGGAAAAAGCCCACCACTTAGGAATATGTGTAGAGAAAAATGAATTTTTATTTGATTTATTTCTTTATTTTCATCACAAATAAAGATTTAGGTGAGGATTTTATTTGTTTAATTAAAAGAGGGATTTTCTTTTAACTATATAAGATTATTTTATTTAAATAAAAGAGATATTTTAATTAAATAAGATAAGATTATTTAATTAAAAGAGAGATTTTAATTAAATAAGATAAGATTATTTAATTAAAAGAGAGATTTTCTTTTAATTAAATAAGATTATTTTATTTAATTAAAAGG
>MU225556.1:343975-402856 GCA_018584345.1 Thuja plicata | reverse complement strand
CTCTGAAATGTGTCCTTATGCAGTTTTCTGGAACATGTCCATACTCACCACAGTAATGACAACTATGCCATGTGTTGTAATCCCACTTGTAAGTATTGCCTTTTCTTGGTGATTTCTCTTGTGCCTTGATGTCCAATGCTGTTTACCTTTAGATCTGCAATCTTATGCTCTATGACCATATTTGTGACAGTTATAGAAATTACCATTGAGTCTAGGTGTTTTTCTTTCCTTTGTCTTACATTCATGTGCTTGATGTCCAAAATTATTACAGTTAAAGCAATAACTTTTAAAGTTAGTTTTAGGATTGGACTTACCATTCTTGCTTTGACAAATGTTTGCTGTATGACCTAGTTTCCCACAGTGGTGGAAAACAGGTTTGTTGCTTCTTGGCTTTGCATACCTTCTTTCACCTATCTTAGATGATTCTCCTTTTTCAGTGGTTGTATGTTGTTCAGTGTGACCTAATCCAAAAGAATCTTTAGGTCTTCTTGATGCTTCCACCAGTTGTTCAAAGTAGCTCATAGCTGCACTCAAATCATTCACTCTATTGTTAATTTCTTTCTCAGATCTCAATTCATGTTTCAACTGACTGTTCTCAGATCTAAGATTTATAATCTCCAAGTCTTTCCTACTGATCTCCCGATTCACAAGTAGTAATTGATTTTCCATGTCAACTTGATTGATTGTCATTGTTTGTACATCATGTGTTCTTTCATCAAGTTTGATAGTCATCATTCTTTTGTCTTCTTCTGCCATAGCCTTGTCATCTTCGGCTTTCTTTTTTTGTTCAACAAATTCACACATTCTTATTGATTGGGCTTCTTGTTCCTTTTTCAAGTTTCTAACTTCTTCACATAGTGCACTGTTCTTTTCCAGTAGATCTGCTATTACTGCATCGCTCTTAGTAGAATCTCCATTCTGAAATAGATTTGTGGTGTCCTCTTCCTAATAATGAGTGTCATTCATTAGTTTGGCCAAATCTTTCCTTGCAGTCAAGGACTTCTTTAGTTCCTGTCTTGTTGTCTCAAGTTGTTGTAGTGCTAGCTGAATATCAATCTTTTGATTCTCAATGACTTTACCCATCTTGTAGATCTCCATCTCAAGATCTATATTCTCTAGCTGATTATGACCTTTTTAGAGAATTGAGCTCTGATACCAATTGTTGGAAATACAATAATGGGAAAGCAAGATACTGAGGGAGGGTTTGAATCAGATCTTCAAAATTAAATACTTAAAACAAGCTGATCCACATTCATACATATATGCATCTAATGTAATATCAGATAGCATCCACACAATGAAATAAACAACTCACAACACAAGAACTTGGTAACCCAGAAACCCAAATAGGTAAAACTCGGGTGGGGATGACACCCACAAAATTCTCTACTACTACAGTAATAAAGTGTGCCTATTAAGGCTACAAAAGTTGATTACAAAATGCAATCTACCCTGTTAAAGGTCTGCCTGGTTAAGAGCTAAAGATCATTACAATCTACCCTATGAAAGGATTTCAACTTACAATAAAGTAAGCACTCTATTAGGAGATTTAGAAAGGTTTGCTAGATCCACTCTGTTAAGAGATTTTCACCTGATACAATGATTAGAATGTCTCAAGTATTGATCCTTTGTTATGTACTTAGATGCTAATGATGGGTCTCCTCTTTCCAGTACCTTCTATGATCTCGCAATCTGATATAACTTTACTCTGCTATTTACTGTGTTGTCACTCTGCTTGATCTCTGCTTCTTAACAAAATAACCCTATGTGAATTTCACTATAAAATGTAGTCACCACACACTTCATCTGCTCTCTTCTTACACACACAAAATAGGGTTTATAAGCAATCTAATATATCTGTTCAAGTCTGATAGCGAGATCTAGATCAACGATCAAGATCTAATACCTATACCATCAAGGTATTACAATTAATGTTTACAATAGATCATGCATAGGATAAAACAATTAAATGCATAACTAACTCCGTAGAATAATATTAAATGCATACATAAGTCGGCCCAAAAAGCTTATAAAAGTCAGCCAGATCACTTATCCTCAAAGTTTGAATCATTCCAAACATGTATGCAAAAACTGTTCTGCTCGGCACTTAACATCTCTATCGCTCGCCACTTATCATCTCTGTATCCTAATCGGCTCGACATAATACAACTCGGCTCGACAATGTAACTAGGCAATCTAAATACTACTCGGAAATGTTGCTCGGCCTTGCATAGTTTTAGCTCGGCCACAATGATAGCCAACTAAAACTGCCTAAGTGAATGACTAAGTGTTGGTCACTAATCATCAACAGAACTTAGAGATTAACATGCAAGCTACATGAAAATGCAAAGGTGTACTTGCAATAGAGAAATTGCAACATAGGATTTTGTGTTCATCATTTATTAGAGAATGTTGAGGAGCTTATTTTTATCATTGGGCGATTATTAATAGACATTGGAAAATCACACAATCATCACTAGTCACAAGCTCAACTATGAAGATATGAATGTGATTTATATCGGATTGAAATGTGGAAAGATTCTAACATAAGCATCAAATACATAAAGGTCAAGATGACTTCAATGTTAGCTTACCCAATTTAATGTAACAAAACTACGCTCGCATCAAGGCATAAATGTTAGGATGACCATAAGAACAGTTGTGTAAAAATAGTCAAGGATGATGCCTCAAATATCCTAAGTGTTTCAAGGGGACAACAAGAGACACTCTAGAGTTTCAAGACCACACTCACAAGAAGAAAGCAAGTAAAAACATGCCCCATGCCCAAGTCCTCTATCTATGCATCCCGGAGAGACTTATTAGACAAGGAAACTCAACAAAAATCAATAATAGTCAGCACACAAAGAAACGATCACGACATAGCTCAAGCATTAAGCGTTGTGTTTAAAAATTTAAGTGTGTTAACTGATACTGAGTTCTGAGGATAAGGATCGAATGCTTGCAAGTAGGTAAGATCACATGAAAAAACTGGGTAAGACCAAACCAATAAGTGTTGAAAAACAATCGATGTTAGGGGTTGTGTTGAAAAAGACAGTGGGGGTGGTGTTGAAAAACACTGTTTGTGAGATGTCTTAAAGACTAATGCATCCAAGAGACCAAAGCTAACACAATTCTGCCCCCTAGACAAAGACAAAGACCAATTCCAAACCAAGGCAACAAGGACAAGGCATGATGGAGAAAGGATAAGTGTCAAGGACATGCACTAAGAGACAGGGGTGCAAAGGCCTCAAGTAGCACCCATTTCCAGGTTTTCACCACTTGGATTTTTAATTTTTTTAATTTTTTTTAATTTTTTAATTTTTTTAATTTTTGGAATATATAATTTTTTTTTGGAGATACATCAAAGCGCCTATTGCTAGGTTTTCACTAAGATGACCATTTTTTCAAGAAATTTTCTAATTTTTAGAATTGCTGACAATATATCATTTTTTTTGGATTTTTTCAGGATCAATAAGTATGTACAAAGGGTTCCCCCAGAAAAAATGTGCATCATGGATAGAACTTCTTCAAGTGAAAGACATTGATAGGTTCATGGAGTTGCTCTCCCTCTACTGTAGATAGTAAATAGGTACCTGACCCAAAAGCTTCTGTAATGATGTAAGGTCCAAGCCAATTAGGTTCAAATTTTCCCTTTTGATCTCTATGCTATTGATTCTTAGGATTTTCATGTAGGACAAGATCTCCCACTTGGAATTCTGTAGGGAAAACCTTTTTGTTGAAGGCTTTGGACATGCACTTTTGATAAACCCTCATATGGTCAAATGACGCTTGACGTTTCTCATCTAGAAGTTATAACTCTTGAAGTCTCATGGCGAGGTAGTCTTCATATATAACTAGACCTTTGAGGGAAACTCTAAGTGAAGGAATGTCAACCTCCAAAGGTAACACTGCTTCAGCGCCATATGTAAGGGAAAAATGAGTATGCCCAGTAGGAGTATGAATACTTGTTCTATAGGCCTGCAAAGCTAGATTTATCTGTAAGTGCCAATCTTTACCATTCTTACAAACTGTTCTATGTATGATTTTAAGAATGGTTTTGTTTGATGCCTCTGCTTGACCATTTCCTTGCGGGAAGTAAATGGAAGACCAATGTTGTTTAATCTTGAATTTATTGCAGAGTTGTTTAAGATCTTTATTTTTTAACTGGCCTCTGTTGTTAGTGATAATATTGGAAGGTACTCCATATCAACAGATGATATGGTTCAGATTAAATAGAGAGACTATTTTTCCTGAGGCAACAGAAAGTGGGACAAATTCTACCCATTTAGTGAATTAATAAGTAGCTGTGATAATAAAATTGTGTCCACTTGATGAACTGGGATGAATTTACCCAATAAGATCAAAGGCCCAACACTGAAATGACCAATGATATATAGAAGGAATGAGCACCATGCCTGGAGCATGTATCAGGTTACCATGTTTCTGACACTTTTCACATGACTTTGCAAAATCTACTGTATCAATCTGCATTGTAGGCCAATATTACCCCTCCCTAAGCAACTTTTGGGCCATGGCAAGACCATTGAAATGTCCCCCAGAGATGCCCTCATGGATGTCAACTAACGCTTGGCCATATTCTTCCTTTTCTAAGCATTTAAGAAGTGTTCCATCTAGACCCCTCCTATACAAATCACCAGAGATAAGGGAATGGCGAGAGGCATTTCAGGTAAGGTTTCTTCATTCAGATCGGTTAAAGGTTTCAAGTATAATTCCATCATGAAGGTATGAGTAAATGGCACCATAACAGGATGACTCACGACTAACAAGGGTACAAATGAAATGAATCTCTTGGGAGTCATAGATAGGGTGATGTAGCTCTTCCACCAAGAATTCAAATCTGGATTCATGTTGCCCTAACTAAAGTAGTGAAGCAAGTGTAGCCATAACATCAGCTGCTTTGTTTTCTGCTCTAGGGATTTGCTGAAATGTGAGAAATGTGAAGCATCATTTCAAGGAATCAACCATTTTCTTGTAAGGTACGAAATTCTTATTTTTTGTTTGATATTCATCATTGACTTGGTTGATTATCAGCTGTGAATCCCCATAGATGTGTAACTCTCTAATTCTCCATTCCATGGCCATCTTAAGTTCATTTGTTAAAGCTTCATAGTCAACAACGTTGTTTGTACATGGGAACAATAACTTGTAAGACTTAGGAATCATGTACCCATGAGGAGAAACAAACAACACACCAGCTCTGGAACCATTTTGCATAAAGGATCCATCAAAGAACATCTTCCATGTTCTTTCAGTCATATACATGAGGTGTTCATCTGGGAAGTGAACTTGAATAGGTGCATTATCTTGTATTGGGAAATCAGCCAATTGATCTGCAATGGCTTATCCTTTGATTTCTTTACACTCAATGTACTCTATGTCAAACTTTGAAAGGATCATCATCCATTTTGCAAGTCTACCTGTGAGGGCAACCTTACCTAGTAAATACTTGAGTGGATCTCTATTTTCTATGAGGTGTATAGTGTGCGCAAGCATGTAATGTCGCAACTTTTGGGAAACAAACATAACTGCAAGGCAAGTTTTTTCAAAGCTGGTGTAGTTAACCTCATATGAAACAAGAATGTGACTAATGTAGTATATTTCTCTTTCTTTCCCATGTTCATCAATTTGAGCTAGTAATGCCCCCAAGAAATATTATGTCGCTGAAATGTATAGAATAAATGGTTTCCCTGGGATAGGAGGCATTAAAATGGGAGGATTTTCCAAGTATTTCTTGATTTGATCTATGCTATTTTGACAATCCTCATTCCAAACACATTTGACTCCTTTGTGTAAGTTCTTGTTGAAAGGTTGAGCTCTATCTACCAATTGTGAAATGAATCTCCTTATGGATCAAAGACGTCCTTGAAGACTCATCATTTGACTAATGTTTCTAGGAGGTGACATATCTATGATTGCTTGGACTTTTTTAGGGTCTACCTCTATTGCTCTTGCTGAAATGATGAATCCTAGTAGTTTTCTAGAGGTGACTCCAAATGCACACTTTTTAGGATTTAACCTTAGTTGAAATTGTTCCATGTGATCTAGAATGACTTCTAAATAATCTAAGTGTATGTCTCTTTTCTTAGACTTGGCTAAGGTGTCATCCACATAATCTTCCATGTTTTTATGCATTATGTCATGAAAAATGGTTGTCATATCTCGTTGATAAGTGGCTCCTACATTTTTTAATCCAAAAGGCATAATGTTCCAATAATAGATGCCCCATGCACAAGTGAATGCAGTCTTTTCTTGATCTTCAGGAGCTATCTTAATCTGATTGTATCTGGAAAAACCATCCATCAAGGAATAAATCTCATAAGCCGCAGTCATATCCACTATCATGTCTATATTGGGAAGTGGAAAGTCATCCTTTGAGCATGCTCTATTGACATCTCTAAAATCTGTGTAAATTCGAAGGGATTTGTCATGTTATGAAACTGGTACAATGTTTGATATCCATTCAGCATAGGCAATAGCTCTTATGAATCCCACACCAAGGATTTTCTCTAATTCTACTTTGACTAGGAGAGCTACATGAGGATGCATCTTTCTCAATTTCTGTTTAACCAGTTTGACACCCAGAGCTTTGGACAAGTGATGCATGATAAGATTAGTGTCCAACCCTGGCATATCTGAATAAGTCCATGCAAAGTTGATCTTCTTTTTCCGTAAGAACTTAGTGTAAGGTTCTTTTTCTTGTGGTGACAAGGACTGAGCCAAGTGTACTATCCGTGGAGCCTCAGTTACACCCAAATTGACTGCTTGTGTTGGTTCAATAAGCGCTGAATATCTATCTTGAAAGTAGCTAGGGAGACGATCAAGTTCCTCATCCTTGGGCACCTCAGAGAGGTTTTCACCCTTGGATACATCAGTTATTTTTACTTTTTTTGGTTATGACACTGCCATACAATATTTTTTGCCATCAGAACTCCTATTCTTTTGATTTTCTTTTCTTTTTATTTTGTGACTAATGTACTTGATGTCTATCTCTATCATGCTGGTAGTCAGTTCACTGGTGGAAGAGACTATAGGTTCAAAGGCATTCAAGTAATAGGCTATCTCATAATCATTTTTAAACGTTAAGAGCTTAGGTTCTTGATAGTCTTGGGACCAATCAATGAGGTCAGGATGAACAAGGGGTAAGTCAATGACTGGTTCAAGGTTGTAAATGTGAATGATATCATCTCTGGTGACCGAAGAGTCAGAGTCCATCCAATATCCTTCTAAGCTACCCAAATTGAGATTCATCCTAACAAGTGAAGAATCATCCACTAAGGCAATATGTGGGTTCAAATCCTCTAATCCTACATGTGACTCGTCGGCTACCTTGGGTTGAGAACTATAAGTGTGAATGACATCAACATCCATGTCAACTGTGGAAGGCTCTAAGAAAGAGTCCCATTCATCCTCATATGAACTTGTTTCTGAACTTCAACTAGGATGTTTACACCATGAAGACTTGGGATGTATTGATGTGGAAGTTCTAATGTCATCAAGGATAACACCTTCTCTTTCTATCAAACAAACAAGATTATTTAATTGACGTTATCTGAAAGGATCTTCTACATCTGATTAATCTTTTTCTAAGGTTGCAACTATCTCATGAGTGATTGAACTATCTCAATCTTGTTAGGAATAACAATCCACAAGACAACTGAGAGGGGGTGGATGGTGAATCAGTTGTGATATAGATTATTAAGCTTTAAACTATATAAACCAAATCTACAAATGTAAATGATAACACCATAACACAATATTTTTTGTCAAGGAAACCCTATTAAAGGTAAAACCCCAGTGGGAATTAACACCCACAAATAATGTACTGAGAGTATAGTATCTTTGTTAAAAGATATTAGCCCTATTAGGAGCTTGTTACAAAATTACAGTACATAGTCCCTGTTAGGAGACAGACCCCATTAGGAGTCAAAGAAAATAGAAGGCTCATTGCCAAGGTACAATGCCCAAAGAAGGTTAAAGCCACCCTCAAGGATTTACAATCCCAATTAAGTGTATAAAGAAAATAAACATTCTAGCAAACTGTCTAATAGAAAATGTCTTTTCTTGGTCAGTTCCAATGAAGTATCAACTCTGCTCTGTAGCTAGCAGTCAACAAGATTTATAGCTTCCACACTTCTCTATCTTTTCTCTATCACACCTTCTCCACAAGAAAATATCATTCATATATACCCTCTTACAATAATTCATTAGGTTGGCTAGTTAAGCTTTCTTAATACATAATTAACCAGATCGATCAATTAAGGCTTTCCATCATAAAAATAATTACATAACCCCTTGCTAAGATACACACGATATCTATAACAAGTATACATCATTTAAAATCCATCACATATACTTCCAGATCCGCAATTCATTCTCACAATTAATTTCACATGCTATATGTATGAAGTCGGTCAGGAAATAGGTCTTGTCCTGAGTACATGCCACAGATGATGTGAATAGTATCCAAACAACAATCAAAATCAACCCATTACTCTACCATATATCGGCTATCCACCAGTAAGATCACATGTTCTAAAATATCTTGGCCAGAAATATATACCCGAAACACAGAGACCGGTCTTCACCAAATCAACTATAACATCCAAAATATGCAACATAAAACCAATTGACCTTAGGAATAAGTTCAAAACACATCCGTCTACATAAATCCAACTTTGATTGTTATGAATCATCCATACAATGTTTGTACACTCCTTCCAGTCAAGTAGCCAGTCTATCTTCTCCACAAAGATATATGTTGACATCAGTGACAAAACATGAATATCAACAACATGATCAGTAACCAAAAATGATATCATCCAACAATATCCCCCTTTGGAATTGATGGAAACATATGGGAAAATCCATATGCATCAATCCAAAAGTACTTTCTCTCAATACAATCTTCTCAATATCCTCAACACAAATCTCCTCAAAACAGTAGGGATTTTCACATAGATTCCTCCCCCCTTTGGCAGTAATGGAAAAAGGTGCCATAACTCATCTGTAGACTTCTGTAAGGTGTAGATTTTTCAAATCTCCATGTTCAATCAGCTAGGTGCAAGATCACCCAAATGTACTCCATAGTATTCTCCAATGATCACTCCCCCTAAGGAGTAGATCCATACATCAAGTCCAGATAGTGATATAGCTCTAAAAATCACTAGACTGATGCACATCTACATCAATTAATTATCATTGGGAGGGGTCACCACCCCAAGCATGCCTCTGAGATATTCAAAAGCATCTTTTGGCAAAGGTTTAGTAAATATATCTGCTATTTGTTCCTTTGTGCTAATATACTCCAGTTTAATCTCTTTATCTGCTACCTTCTCCCTCAATAAATGATACTTAATAGAAATATGTTTAGTCTTTGAATGCATCACATGATTCTTTGACATATTCACTGTGCTGGTGTTACCACAATGGATAATCATTGGTTCTTTGAAAATTATTCTAATGTCCTTCAACATTTATTTCATCTAAATGACTTGTGTACAGTTTATTGCGGCAACAACATACTCTGACTTAGCAGTAGATTGAGCAATACAGTTCTGCTTCTTTCTCAACCAAGAAACCAACCTTTTCCCAAGGAAAAAGGCACCACCACTTGTACTCTTCCTATCATCCACATTAACTACCCAATCAGCATCAGTAAAATCCTGCAATGTAAAATCATCAGATTTTTCATACCATAATCCATATTCTACTATCCCTTTTAAATATCTAAAAATTATTTTCACAGTAGCAGAATGTGTCTCTTTAGGATCTGCCTGATATCTAGCCACAATTACAACTACATTGGTAATATCTGGTCTAGTGTGTGTTAGATATTGTAGACCTCCAATCATTGATCTGTACTTAGTCTGAACAACATTTTGAGTCTCATCACTTTTAGTTAGTAAGTTTCCTATCACCATAGGTGTTCCAATAGGTTTACAATCTTCCATTCCAAAATTCTTCAACATTTCCTTAAGATACTTGGTCTGAGATATAAAAATGCCATTCTTACTCTGATTAATTTGCAAACCAAGAAAAAATTTCATCTCACCAATCATTGACATTTCAAACTCATTCTCCATTTCTTTAGCAAATTTATTACCCATTTGATCATTACCTCCAAAGATGATATCATCAACAAAAACTTCTATGTTTAAGATTCCAACTTCATTAGTTCTCAAATATAAATTACTGTTTGCATTACCTTTTTTGAAACCAAGACAAAATAGATGTTTATCCAGTCTTGCATACCATGCCCTTAGTGCTTGTTTCACTCCATACAGTGCCTTCTTCAGTCTAAAAACCATGTTTTCATCATCTGTCAAAGGAAAACCATCAGTTTGCTCAATGTACACTTCTTCTTCTAGATCGCCATTCAAGAATGTTGACTTCACATCCATCTGATACACTTTAAAGTCTTTATGTGAAACATAAGAAATGAATGGTCTCACAGCTAGCAAATTTTTCTTCATAGTCTATACCTTCTTGTTGTGAGTAGCCTTTACAAACCAGTCTAACCTTGTTTCTCACCACTATGCCTTTCTCATCCATCTTGTTTATGAAAACCCATTTAGTGCCAATAACATTTTTGTTCTTAGGTCTTGGAACCAATTCCCAAGTATTGTTTTTCTTTAGCTGTTCTAGCTCTTCTTCCATGGCTTTAGTCCAAGATCCATCTCTACATGCTTCATCAGTAGTCTTTGGTTCAACTTGAGAAATCAAACAAATTTCATCTCTAGTTTTGGGTCTAGTCATCATTCCTTTGTTAGCATCACAAATAATTTGATCTTCAGGATGGTTCTTCTTGGCATACCTTGGTGTTTTCAATATCTCAGTGGCTTCGGTATGTTCTTCTTCTTCAATCTCATTCTTGATCATCAAGGGTCCTTCATGTTCAGCAACAACCTCTCTTATTTCTGTTATCTGACCACAATCATATATCCTTTCCTGAATTTGGAAATTTTCATCTATCCTCACATTGGTGCTTTCAATCAATTTCCTTAGTCTCAGATTGAAACATTTATATTCTTTAGTCTTAGTGGAATAACCAAGAAAGATTCCTTCATCACTTCTAGCATCAAACTTGCCTATCTCATCATCTCTCTTGATATAACATTTACTTCCAAATATTCTAAAATATTTCACACTAGGTGTATGATCAAACCATAATTCATAATTATTTTTACTTGTACCTTCTCTTATCTGAATTTTGTTCAATGTTTACACAGTAGTGCCAAATTCTTCTCTCCAGTGAACATGTGATACATTTCCTTCCAGCAACATAGTCCTTGCAACATCTAATATGGTTCTATCTCTTCGCTCTGCTATCCCATTCTATTGTGGAGTTCTAGGGGCTGAAGTTTGTCTGTGCATTCCATTTTCTTCATAGTATGTATTAAATAGCTCTGATGTAAACTCTCCTCCTCTGTCTAATCTCAAACACTTCATCTTTAAACCAGATTCATTCTCAACTTTTTCCTTGAATAAATTGAACTTGTAAAATGCTTCAGATTTCTCTCTCAAATATGTAACTCACATCATTCTCTATAAGTAATAAAAAAAAAGTATAAAATACTTTTCACCATAGTATGATCTTGTTCTTGTAGGACCACACAAATCTGTATGCACCAGATCCAACTTCCCTTTTTCTGAATAAGCTTTTCTCTTGAAAGTACTTCTAGTCTATTTCCCCATAACGCATTCTCTATACATAGTGTTAGATGGCTTTACAATTATAGGTAGATCTCTTACTACTTTTGTCATACTTTCCTTCACATTGTTATCAAAATTAACATGAAAAAATATTATGTGCCATAACGAACTGTCATCAAGCTTCGCAATAAAACAAGAAGCTTCAGATGTGTTCAATTCAAATACATTACCTCTGGATTTATTACCAAATTCTATCAAGTCTCCTATTTTACTCTTGATAGAACATTTTCCATTAATTAATTTCAGTTGATAACCCTTGTCCACTTGCTGTCCAACACTCAACAAATTATGCTTAAGTCCATCAATAATTAATACATCGTCAGTGTTAGTCTTTCCATCCAAAGAGATAGATCCAACTCCAGTAATAAGTTTAGGAGTATTGTCACCAAATATAACAACACCACCATCATGTATTTTCAAACTCACAAACTTGTTTTTATCTCCAGACATATGATGTGAACAACCACTATCTATGACCCATTTGGATTTCTTTTCAACTCGGGATACTAAGGATTTTTCTTCACGAATAGGTTCATCATCCTTAATAGCAATAAATCCAATTTCATCATAGTCACCATCTTCATCAACAGATATACCCTCACTAGCATAATAGCATTCCTTTTCCTTTGAGAACTTAGGCTTGAAAAACTTAGGTTTGTGCTTTGGAATTCTTTTAGGACATCTAGATGCAAAATGACCAATCTTGTTACATGAAAAACATTTCAAAGGTAATTTGCCTTCAAACTTACCCTTACCTCTCTTTTCTCTTCCAGAAATTAGTGCCACAACTTCATCTAGCTTCCTTTCTTCTTCCTGTATTTGTTCCCATTCATCAGCATAGGCTCCAAGTTCTTCTCTTAGATCACTACTGCTTGTACTTGCATTTCCAGGTAAGATCCTTTTGTTCTTGTGCACGGTTGCCTTGAATGGTGAATCAAATTTAGGTAAAGTGTCTCCCAATTCTGTGGCCTCAAATGTAGTTAGCTTTCCAATCAACATCTCTCTGGTGAAGTTCAGTGTCAAGGGTATGATCTCTTCTATAGCCTGAAATTTGGTTCTATATGTAGGTGTCAAAGATATGAGTATCTTTGCAATCACTTCTTCCGCACTATAAGTTCATCCAGAGTTCCTAATACCAGGAACCACTTCAGTAATTCTCTGTGCATATGCTTTGATGTTCTCATCTTCTCTCATCTTCAGTGATTCTATCTTTGTTTTCCAGTTTTGTAAATTTTCTTGCTTTGTTAATTTGTCTCTAACATATAGAGCTTCCAGTGTTGACCAAATTTCATGTGCAGAGTCCAAGTCCTTTACTTCAGTAAACTCTCCTTCTGATTATGTTCTGATCAAGAATTCCCTTGCAACCATATTGCATGAAAATATCTTCTTTTCATCTTTAGTGGCTTTCTCTAATTCATCCTCAGTCACTACTTTTTCTTTCTTCTTTGTTATCACACAGTAATCAATTCCCAGATATAGCAAATGCGTTCTCATCTTGTTTTTCCAACTATCAAAGTTTTCAGGATCAAACTTTGGACTATCCTTCCCATAGTAAGTCATCTTCAGGATCACCTCAAGATGATAAAATTTCTCTCTGAGGACCACTAGCTATGATACCAATTGTTAGGAATAACAGTCCACAAGACAACTGAGAGTGGGGGGGGGGGGGGAATCAGNACTGAGAGTGGGGGGGGGGGGTGAATCAGTTGTGATATAGATTATTAAACTTTAAACTATATAAACCAAATCTGCAAATGTAAATGATAACACAGTAAATTCCAACACCATAACACAATATTTTTTTGTCAAGGAAACCCTGTTAAAGGTAAAACCCCAGTGGGAATTAACACCCACAAATAATGTACTAAGAGTATAGTATCCATGTTAAAAGATATTAGCCCTGTTAGGAGCTTGTTACAATATTACTTTACACAGTCCCTGTTAGGAGTCAAAGAAAATAGAAGGCTCACTACCAAGGCACACTACCTAAAGAAGGTTAAAGCGACCCTCAAGGATTTACAATCCGATTTAAGTGTATAAAACAAATACACATTATAGTGAATTGTCTGATATAAACTATCTTTGCTTGGTCAGTTCCAATGAAGTATCAACCCTACTCTGTATCCAGCAGTCAACAAGCTTCACAGCTTCCACACATCTCTATCTTTTCTCTATCACACCTTCTCCATAAGAAAATATAATTCATATATACCCTCTTATAATAATTCATTAGGTCGGCCAGTTAAGCTTTCCTAATACATAATTAACTAGGTCAGCCAATTAAGGCTTTCCATCATACAAATAATTACATAACCCCTTGCTAAGATACACACAATATCTATAACAAGTATATATCATTTAAAATCCATCACATATACTTCCAGATCCACAATTCATGCTCACAAAATAAATCTCACAGGCTACATGTATGAAGTCGGCCAGGAAATAGGTCTTCTCCAGAGTACACACCATAGATGACATCACCAGTATCCAAATAGCAATCAAACTCAACCCATTACTCTACCATATGTCGGCTATCCACCAGTAATCTCACATATTCTAAAATATCTTGGCTAGAAAGATATACCCGAAACACAGAGACCTGCTTTATCTAGAATCACAGTTATAGTCCAAAAAACTAGTCTTCACCAAATCAACAGTAACATCCACAATATAAAACATAAAGCCAAGCGAACTTAGGAATAAGGTCAAAATAGATCCTTCTGTATAAATCCAACTTTAATCATTCTGAATCATCCGTACAGTGTTCGTACACTCCTTCTAGTCAAGTAGCCAGTCAGTCTTCTCCACAAAGATATATGTTGACATCAGTGACAAAACATGAATATCAACAACATGATCAGTAACCAAAATTGATATCATCCAACAAATCTCCCCAAAGGAGATTAGTGGAAGGGACCCAATCTTCACACATGTCTTTTTGATTTGTCAAATTAGGTATATATTCTGGTTCATCTTCACTATGCGACTCATCAAGGATAGGAGTAGTGTTCTCGTTGCAATCCACAAATCATAGGCCAACCGTCTTCTTAGACTTGCATCCAAAAAGAGCATGATCAAGAGGTTTAGCTCTAGCATCCAATCTATGACTAAGAGGGCCATGTCTAGGATAGCGCATCTATTTGAGAAAAGTATACCCTCTTCCATAAGCCTTAGGAGAGGGAGAGAAGTTCTCATTGTGCATGTATTTCTCTTCTCTATAAATCGAGTCTCTAACAATTGTCTCTTCCTTCTCATCTTGAATAGGCACTAAGGAATCTAAAAACATGCCAAATAAAGTCATTTCTAAAGAGAAAGGTCTCATTTATTGTGAAGGCTTTCCATAAGACCTAGGTGAAACTACAAGTGCTATGAGGGAGTTGAGTTGATACCCCCCCATGCCAAGGTCTACTGACTTGAACTGGTCTTTACATTCAGCTAAGGTTGTATCGAATTCTTCTGCTTCTCTATTGAGGGGAACATAAGCACTTGCTGAAACTAAGTTAGTAGATAAAGTGTTGTCCCCAGGTATAAAAATCTCTATTTGATTGTAAAGGAACCTAACACACTGATGATAGGTAGATGACACTGCTTGCATATCATGAATCCACAGTCTGCTGAGTAAGATATTGTACACAAGGGGGACAATGTCAACTATTTGGAATAAAATATCTTTTTCAATATGGCTAATCCTAATAGAAAGGATGACCAACCCCTTGGAAATTCTTTCCGCCTCATCATAGGCTTTGATGGTGATCTTTTTCCTTGTATTTATGACTCGTTCAAAATAACCCAACTTCTTCAAAAGACTCAAGGAACAAATATTAATCCCAACACCCCCATCTATCAACACACACCTAACATGGGTTTTGTGGATCATGATCTCAATATGAAGAGCGAGATTGTGTGGGTGGCTCAAAGCTTCATCATCATCCTCCAAAAAGGTAAGGTAATGAGGGCTAGCAATATGGTTAACCATGTGTTGGAATTTATCAATGTCCAAGTTGTTGGGGATGTTCGCCGCACGCAAAGCATCCTCAAGGACATTCTTGTGTCTTGAGGCAAACTCTTAGAGCTCAAAGATCAAAAGCTGAGTTGGGGTTCTTTGCAATTGATCAACAAGATTATAGCTCACCTTAGGATTGACTGCTGGTTTTGAGGTGACATTCTTGGATGTCACTTTCTTAGGTTTACTTGGTTGACTTGAATTGGGTCCTCTAATGAAAACGGGACCTTGGCTTTATGTGAAAACATTGAGAGTTTGAGATGACACTTTAGAGTTAGGATCCCTTAGCACTAGGATGGGTTCTTCATCAAAGATAGGAGGAGAGTCCATATCTAGATCATAACCATAGGGATATTTATCCCTCATCATGTTGAAATTATCTTCTACAACTTCAAGCATGTTGACAACATTCTCTATATCTATGTAAGTGTAATTGACTTCAGCCTTGCCATTCTTAGGTTTAAATGTTTCTCCCTTCTCATAATTGGGCAAAATTTCTTTAAATACCTTATGATCAGCGTTGGTGTTCAATCCATCTACCTTAAGTTTTTCATTCACAATGAGATCTTGGATGATATGTTTGAGTTTCCAACAGTTTTCAATATAATGTCCAATGCCATTGTGAAACTTGCAAAAGGCTTTCTCATCCCACCAATGTGGCTTAACATCAAGTATATAATGCTTCGCGAGATCTTGAGGATGTGCAAGGTTGTTGGCAATGAGTGTTTTCAAGACATCCTCATATGAATCAACAAGTTTTGAAAATTGACGTCTGTCTTTCTTAGGCTTATCTTGGTATCTTGGCTTGTTCTCTTGTTGATTAGATACATTGAGTTTCATGGATTGAATACCGCTAGAAAAGTGGAGAACAATTTGATCTTTAGGTTGGGAGGAGTCTAAAACTCCATCATTGACCACTTGTTTGTTCCTATTCCAATGTGAGTTCTTTCCTTTATCTTTGTTAGGGTTGTTGTTATTTTGACCATTGTTGTTGTTGTTGTTGTTGTTTCCATGTTTGGTCAAAATTCCTTGTTCTTTCAAAACATCCTCAATCCTACATGCAGTTTCAACCATGGTGTCAAAGGAATAAAAAACCATCTTCCTAACTTCATACTGCAGTTTGGGAACCATGTTTCTAACAAGGATGTCAATCTTCTCATTTTTAGGGATGGTCCTAGAGTAGTGAGAGAATTTTTGTCTCCACCTTTGCAACAAAGTGACAAAGGATTCCCCTTGATTTTTCTTTAAGTTGCATAAGTCCAACATGGTGACAGATCTTGAAAGGTTATATGCAAAGTTTTGGACAAATATATGTATGAGCTCTTTGAAATTCTTAATGGGGGAGTTATGTTGGTGAACCATTCCATCGCTTGACCCTTAATACTCCTTGGAAAGAATCTCATGAGGTACGAGTCATCTTGATGGAGCTCAAAACTTGTGGTATAGAATTGACGCACGTGATCATGTGGATCTCCATTCCCATCATACTTGTCATATTTATGGATCTCAACATTTCTAGGGAAGTCTTTCATGTTAACACTTTTTTCATAAGGATTAGGAAAAATTGAATCAAGTGAGAATGAACTCTTGGGTGCCAACATCTTTTCCATCATACTCTTAATTTGTTTGATCTCTTCTTCTTGAGATGGACCTTTCTTCTTAATCTTCTTGTCTACATAAAAGTTGTAGGGGACCTTAACGCCCTTGTTGATTAAACTCTCTAGGAGCTTGTATTTGTTTTTCTCTAAGTATCTCTCCACATACTACTGGAAGAGTGGTTCTTGTTGTATTTTCATAAAGTCAAAACTTGATCTGCTACCCCCATATTGTGAACCATGGTGAGCACATTGGGAAGGTTGTCTTGAGTTCCTAAGAGGTGTTCATCTTCTATGATGATCATGTCTTGAAGCCCTTCTTCTTCTAGGGATAGGAGATCGTGAAGGTGTTCTTGAACATCTTCCACTTCATGGAGTCTTAGGAGGGGTGGATGGAGGAGAGCTATTTCCACCACCAACATGCATGTTGTTAAATCAATCATTAAGTTGTTGAGCCAAGAGTCTATCTTTCTCTTCTTGGAAGGCTTTCCTTTCTATCTCCAACAAGGTTTGTCTCTCCAACTCTAGGATACTAAATTGCTCTTCCTTTTCATCTTGCTCATCTAGGAAGGATTTCTTTTCATGCTCAATTTTATTAAGTCTTTCACTCACGAATCTTGAAGGTTTTTTTAGCGGGGAACTTGGTCTTGAATGTCTAAACAAGTCATTGGTTTATGTTGCATTCACACGAGTGTCATAAGGTTCATCATCTTGGTTTTCATGTTGTGATTGTTCTTCTTGATAGGCTTTCCTCTTACCTCTTTCATCCATTTGGTATGCATTTAGATATCTAGTTGAGATAAGGGGTGAGACTGGTCGATTTTCATGATAGGAACTGCCAAACAAAATGGTATCTCTATATTTTCCAAATATGCCATCAAGGCGTTTATCCATTTCTTCCCTCTCTCACCGAGTCATTATGTAACTCATATCCATATATGAGTGAGAAGATGCTAAGGGTGTACTCAACTCACTAAGGTTACTCTTGGGATCAAACCAAATTTATGAGTTGTTCCTAGGTGATTGATCAAATACGGGTCCTTTTCCCTTACGTTCTTGGCAAGTTCAAACTAAGGGTAATTGGTTAAAGACTACTTGAGGTCACTTTCCTTGATCTAATTGACATCTTGTTGTGACCGACATGAAAGAAAAGGTACTAGGTGATAGGATGAACGTAAGAAACATTGATACCAAACCAGGATAGTAAAAGCACTCACTTTTCCAAAAGAGAGGTGATAAGATAGAATTTTGCAAGAGGCGTAAACCAACACTGCCACAGAGGTGCCTAATAAATGGGTGAATACCCTAACACATATGGATCAGGAGGGTGATTTACCCAAGTTAAATTGATTGAATTTGAATTTGTATGGAAGTTAATGGACAAGAGATTACTAAAAATCTCAAAGCGTGTTACCAAAGGATCCAAAGTTTTATCTTCTCAACAAGGACGGTTTCTATCTCACCGAATCCAAGCAAGGTCACTCGTGAATCAAAGGTTACTAGTTCAAGAGGTAACCCAAGTTCCAAAAATTGTCCCCAAATTTGAGAACACTTATTCGCACAAAACTGTCCCCAATTTTTAGAAATAGTTGATCCGGGAAAATAATACCTAGTAATCCATGCAACACACTTAGTATATTTTACCTTATTTTTATTTTTGTTGAGATTTTCCGCGCAAGCAAGCCATGAACTCTCCAACAAGCAAGACAAGGAAACAAGAAAACAAGATATGCAGTGTATACTCAAATTATGCAAACCCTAGGGTTAGATATGAAAATCAATTGTTAGGAGAAATAATAACCAACAAATAATCTAAATGAAAACTCATATCATGCATTGAACTGTGTGAAAAATAAGTGCAAGCTAATCATTAAATGCCCTTTTTTTAATTTTGATTTTTGACCTAGTCAACAAGATTGGACCTATATGACATGAATTCGGATCCCAAACCCTAAATACAGAAAATAGACCCCTATTAAAAAATAGAAAGCTTTCCAAAAATGTAAGAATTTTAAAAAGATGTTTTCATTTGTGCCTTAGGGAGCCATTTTCCCAAAATAGACTAGTTTTCATAAATCAACCAAAAGAGATATGATATTGCATCCAAATTTAAAACAAAAAGAATGGACCCCTTGTATAATTTAACTATCTTTCCAAATATGTAAAATTTCTAAAAAATATGCTAATTTGCTCTAAAAATTATTGTTTTATGAAAAAGAAAGAAAAAAACTATAAAAAATTCACAATACCTTAGAAAATTCTGAATTTTTTATTGAAGCTTCTCTATTATGTTTCCAACCTGAAAAAAAATTCAGACCAAAAATCCAAGCCGTTTGGGAGATATGATCAAATCTTTGAAAATCTAGGGTTTTTGTCTCCAAGCAAATCTGCACAAGGGGGTTAGCTCCAAAAATAACCAAAACCAGCATGTAAAGGTGGGTTGCCCCATGGTGGGCACAAAAAATGGGTGCTAAAATGTTGACACACTTCTATGACTCATTATATCCAAGATTGCTCAAGAATGAGGTCTCAAATGGCGACTCATAGCTCTCTATTCATGGAGTGCAAGGGTTTGTAATGGAGGCCCTCAATTTAGAGCTAGTTTGTGCCCATGCAAGTACACCATAAAATGAGAGATTCAAAGAGGAAAAGCAAGAATGCTAGTCTCCATGATCATCAAATATGCATGTAAATGAAAATGGAAGCTATTCTATATTATAACATTGCATGAAAGAAAATTAATCTATGAAAGGAAATATGCATGCAAGATTATTCTATGGAATGAAATATGAATCTAATCTAACATGCAAGTGCAAGAGTAATCTAAATGGATTTCCATGGATGCATGAGAGAAGAAGACAAGAAAAGAGAAGTTGCAATGGTCAAGCTCAAGTGCTCAAACTCTCCTCCAAAATTGTTGTCCAAAACCTGCAACATAATAATAACATAAAACCCTGGATGCCTAAATGAGAAGGAGAGGACTCCTTATAAAGGAAAGTGTGGAGAGGAATGCATCCTCAAGAGAAATGTGGGATAAATCCCTAAAAAGGCAAGTAAGAGGAAAAATCCCACCACTTAGGAATATGTGTAGAGATAAAGGAATTTTTATTTGATTTATTTCCTTTTTTTCATCACAAAGAAAGATTTAGGTTAGGATTTTATTTATTTAATTAAAAGAGGGATTTTATTTTAATTAAATAAGATTATTTTATTTAATTAGTACTAATGAACTTCTAAATATTTTTCACTTGATTGAAATTTAATCCATTAAACATCAAACAATAGTCACATTAACCGATAGCGTTCACAGTATTATCAATATGTTGTAACTTTAAAACATAAAGTAAATAACAGTAACACATAATCAGATTCACACACCCATAACATAAATTTTTGGTCACGTAGAAACCATTAGTCAGAGGGAAAAACTACGGTGGGGATGACACCCACAACTCTTCACTATAGAAATTTTTTTTCCTATTAGGGATTACAATATGTCACCTTCAGAGTGACTGATACATTGTTAAGTGTATCTACAATCCTATTAAGACTTATTTGCTAAGAGATGTAATCCTTCCTATACGATATTCACCCTCTTAAAGGATTTACAAAAATCTCACACACAAATGAACTTATTAGTCTTTTTAGAGACTACTCGGCTAAGGGATTTACAGTACCTTATGGAAACTGTTAGGATTCTTCACAAGATAGTAATTGACTTGTATGCGCTTCCTTCCAAAGCTTGTCAGATCCCTTATGCTCAAAATCTCCGTTCTCTATTCTTCTTTGCTTTCGATTCAATTCTCTACTCAATTTGTCCTCATAACTTATTCTTAACAACTCCTCTTCATAATCTATTCCTTACGATTTTATCTTTGAATCTTCTTCCAAACTTTTTAAAAATTCCCGAGGATTAAGGAAGGGAGACCCAATTTCTCCCATTCTCTTTACTATCATGGATGAATGCTTTGGTAGATAAATGCATAAGATGGTTTTGGAGGGAGCCATCCAGGGTCTATGGCCTTCTTAAATTAATTTGATCTACTTGCATGCCTAACTTGTGGATGATACTATTAATATGGGGTCTTCTACTTTGAAGGAAGCTAGATCTATGAAAGAATCTCTTAATACTTATACCAGAGCCATTGGTCAATTAATAAATTGGAATAAGAGTCCTCTATTTTTTATTAATACTCTGGAGGCTAGACAAAGAACAAGGGATCAAATCATGGGTTGAAATGTTAATTTCTTCCCTTCCTCCTATTGAGGGCTCCCTCTTTGTCTAAAAGTGTCAGTCTTTTTTGAATTCTTTAATTGATAAATTTAACAAAAACTAGGTGGTTGGAAAGGGGTTCTTCTATCTCAAGATGGAAAAGTGACTTTTCTTGAATCTACTCTCTAAAATATAGTAATTTATGCTCCAATCCTTTTCAAGATCGCAAAAAAGTACGCTGAGAAAATTGAAATTATCAAGAAGAGGTTTATCTGGCTTGGATCCGAGGAGAGGAATCATATTACTTTGGTGGCCTGGGATAAGGTGTGCAAACCTAAAAATATGGGGGGTCTAGGTTTGAGACCTATTAGGGTGATCAATACAACTCTTATGGCTAAGTAGGCTTGGAGATTATATGGAAATGATCAATAATGGAATATTATATATAAACACAAATACCTTTATGACCTTCCTTGCTTAGATGACTACTTCATTAGTGAGGAAAGTTTTGCTGGCTCTGAAATCTGGAACAATATAAATAAGGCTAGTGAGATTGTTGCTAAAGGGAAAATATGGAGATTGGAGAATGACAAGAAGATTAAATTCTAGGAAGATGTTTGGCTTATGGATAAACCTCTTTGTACTATTCTTGATATTCACAATGTTTTGGAAATATATAAAGCCCATTATGGCCAAAAAGTGGAAGATTATTGGTCGGGTAATGGCTGGGTGGATTTGATTCTTGATAGTAACTCTTTGGTCATGATAAGTAAAGGTCTTTTAACACAATAAATTTGTGATGAGAGGGAAGACTCCATTGTGTGTGGGAAAACACCTTCTAGTCAATTCTCAATGGCTACTAATTGTACTCTGGAATTCGAAAGTCCAGTCATCAAGCCTTTCTGGTCAAAAGCTTGGAACAACATTCTAACATCTAAAATTGAGAATTTTTTTTCTGGATTTTTATTCAAAATAAGGTTCTTACTGTGGATAATCTTATTAAAAGAGGTTTCTACCTGCCTAATAGATGTTTTTTGTGTTGGTCGGATGAAGAGAGTGAGTCACATTTTCTTGCATTGCCCCTTTTCTCAACATGTATGGTCTCTTCTTTAGTAGAAATGAAATATTTACTGGGTTTTCCCTTTCTCTATCTAGGATTTCTTTCAACAGTGGATATGGCCAAGTTCTAATGAGAAATTTAGTTGTAAATGGAATATGGTGGGCCCTTATGTGGCATGGAATTTGTGTAAGGAGATAAATAATATGATTTTTAAAGAGAAGCAATCTGGTCCCTCTGTGGTGTCTGAAATTGTTTTTAGGAGGATTTATGAAAATTGGGCCACCAAATTCATCTAGAATGGGGATGAAAATTAGAATATGGTGGATTTATGGAACTTAAATGAAGCCAGGTTGAGAAACAAAAAGTGGGATAATTGTGTCTGGACCTCCCCTCCTAATGGATGGGTCAAAATTCATTTTGATGGTGTTGTTAAAGGAAATCCTAGTCCTACAAGGAGCGAAGGGGTTATCAGAGATTGGAGAGGAAATTTTTTGGCTTCTATCTTAGTCCCTTTGGGATCTCAAACTAACCATGTGGCTAAAGTCCTTGGGGCTATCTATGCTTTAAACCTAGCCAAAAACTTATGTTGCAAAAAATATTTGGATTGAAGGGGATCCTATGAGCATAATTAAATGCCTTAGAGGTGATTCTCCCCCCTCGTGGACTATAGAGAATTTGATTGAAAAGTCCAAAGATATTATTAATTCCTTTTCTAAGGTTCATATTTCACATGCTTATAGGGAATGTAACAATGTGGCAGACAACTTGGATAACCATGGTGTTAAGTCTGATGACATCATGATTTGGGAGGATTAAAAGGACTTAATGATGAAACCAAATCCAATATTAATTATGATAAGATCACTAGAAAAGAAGGAAAGTTACCTATTAATGATGGTTAAAAGATTGAGGACTATGACCTACTTAGGAGGTGATTGGAAAGCATGAAGTGATGACACCAAAAATAATAACACTTGCTCGTCACACATTTTATGGGAAGTTTTATGTCTTTCTTCATTTTATTGAAGGCAACTACTTGGGCATTTATTACTCTATGTTTTTGAAGAGGGTTGTTTCTTTGAAAGTGAAAAGGATGGGAGGGGATTTGAAAAGCGAAGAGCATGATAAATTCCCGAAGGTGAAGGTGAAGGAGAAGGCTATGGTGCAGAGAAAGATGAGGAAGGGGGCATCACTCCATATCTAGAGAAGCTCCATGTGTATGATAAAGATATTACGCAAACATTTTTTGATGGATGGAAAAATGATTCTATTACTATGGACGGGAAGACAATGGATCTCATAGTTTATCTTCTTGATAAAGTCACTGGCATTCCCAACAAGGGTATGAATTTCTACAAAAATCATAATATTTCAGATATGGTGGCTAAACAATTTCTGAAATCAGAGAAGGAGAAAGGTAATTTTATCGATGCTAAGGAAAATGGTTTCTTTGATGTTAACAAAATTAAGGAGGTTTGGTGCAATGTTTTGATTGTGATTATGGAGTATATTACTTTTGATGGGTGCTTCACTAGGGATTAGTCACACTATTTTATGCTTTTGAACCATTTTAGATACAAAGATTTGGTTAATATTCCTTTTTATTTGCATATCTCTTTGTCTAAGAGTCTTATTGAGAATATGAAGAAGGATAAGAAGCTTTTGTTTCATGAGGGCCTCATTTTACTTATCTTTGAGCATATCATGGACAATGTCCTTGAACCCTTGAACAAGACCCTAGTTTTGGGTAAAGGAAAAAGGAAAGCCAAGGATAACATTGAGGGTAGATTGAAGAAAGGATGGTCGAGTGCTACTAAGATGTAGTAAATTTATAAAGATAGCAGTGAGGAGAAAGAGCCTAAGATGGATGACTCTTCTGATGAAGATAATTTATCCATGGATAAGGCTCCTAGTTCGAATGGGGAGGAGGAAGAGACTGATGATCTTGATGAGGAAAATGAGTTTTGATGCTAAGGGGATGGAACTAGAGAATACTGAGAATAAAGAAGAGAAATAAATTGTGAATGAGGCCCAGGAAGAGGTTGAAGCTCAAGATATGGTCATGGAGAACATTGCGAACAAAGATGAGCATGCCATGGTAAAGGATGATAATGTCATTTTGGAACCCGTTAATGATGGTCCTCCCAACACTAAAGGTATTTTTGGTGAGAATATAATCCATGATTCTAAAAAATTGTAGGTTTTAGTTGACAAGGTTGTTCAAATTGTTTCTATGGATAATTTTGGTAATGATGGGAATGACATGGTTGGAAAGGTGACCACTTTTGATAACTTTGTGGTGGGTACTAGGCATGATGTTCCTATTTCTCATGAGAACCTGGAAGAAAAAAAAGATGATATGAAATATGTTAGTGACCAGTGGGTTAGGGAGTCCTCTATTAAGATGGGTTTTGATGACTTCAATGTCAGAGAAGAGGTTACCCTTGGTGCATTACAAACTCCAAAAGAGGAGGCCCTCTATTCCTTCAGATTTAACAAATGGTGTTTTTAGGAAATCAAAATTCTCAACCTAAAATATCATAAGCTTGAAGCTAAATATAATGGTCTACAAGAGAAGATGGATAGGTGGAGCAGTGACTCTTGGATTAATCAACCTCAGGAGAAGGGGAATGCTCTGGAGGTCATCACTAGCCAGGTGGACAAATTGGAAAACACCATCTACGAGATCCTCCAACATAGCCGTGATAGCATGAAGGATTCTAGAACCAATCTTAAAGCCCTAGTTAATGTGCTGGATAAAGGTTTAGGTGGATAACAAGGGGAAGAGGCACAGGGTGAGAGTTGTTTTCCAGGTATGGGGACAAGGGATAGTTCCAAGAAGAAGTCTCCTACTATAAACAAGAGTGTCAATGAAATCAAAACCATTATTGGCAAGATGGAGGAAATTCAAGAAAAAAATGGATGAGACCCTAATGGGTCATTATTCTTTAGCTATTTTATGAGCTAGGTTTTCCTCTAGATGGTTTCTTTCCTGCTGGTGTTTTTCTGTGTTTTCATTGTTAGTGTTGTTGCCTCTTAATAGGCCTATTTTTTTGGTTATTTCCTATTTTCTGCTGGTGGTATTTAATGCTTATTCCTATGATGTAATGGTTTGTAAAGGGTCTTGGGTCCCTTCAAAACCTTATTTTTCTTATTAATCAAATCATAGTGTCATCTGGGTATGCTTCTCTATGGACCATAATTTTCACCCCTTTGATCATTTATTAGGACCCTTGTATCTAGTCTCTCCCCATTTCTATTAATATGAGAATAGCAATACCCCCAACATTGCAGCATCAATGGAAATGAATGAAGTTTAATAAGATGACCAACAAAAAAATTAAACTTATAAAATTTTCTCTCTTTAACTATTCTTTCTCATTGTGATGATGGTTCATAGAGTGTAACCTGAATCGTTGATACAAAAAGTTTTTACACAATTTAATCTAGAAAAAAGGTGAAAATAAGAGAGAAAACTAAATAATGTACAAATTACAACATATCGATTCAAAATAAATTTAAAATTATATAGTTAACATACTTGAAGTAGAAGGATCTACACTTGTAGCACCCGTAAGTAATACATATGCTGATCTAGTCAAACTTTCTTGTGACTTATCATTGGTAGACATCTTGGGTCTCCCAAATGTGCCACTCAAAAAAATTGTATCATGTAAAGCCTCATTTGTAGTAGCGATGTGCTTCTTTGATTTCATGTGTTCATTTAGAGAACCGACAATATTACCACTTTCTAGAACCAAACAAAACCATTTATTGCATTGTGTACATTCTACTCTTAATTTTTTCTTATCCTCATAGCGTGCATGTTTTTCTTCCACCATCTTGAACAAATTAGGCTCTTGTGTCTTGTTGAAATCATCTAGAGTTTTAATTTCCTGATCAATCTTAACTATCTCTAACCACTATTGCTTGTTTCTCTATGCTACTTGAATTATTTTCACCATTTTGTCCATTAAAATGTGATGTTTGTTAGAAATGGAAAAGAAATATGTAAATAAGCAATACCAAGAAAGAATCTAAGATGAGTTAATGCATGAAAAGATATTACCATAAGATAGGAGAGAGAAAGCTTCAAGATCCAACACCATGAGACAAGATATTTGAAGGGGAAAGCAAAGAAAACCCCTTGTGACATTATGAATGAGGCATGAAAAGCCTAAGAAGAGAGAGAGAGCGAATTGCTCATACAAAAGTTGAGAAGAGGAAGAAACCTCATTAGTCTAAGGAGAGAAGAAGAGACATCTCTTTAATAGAGATGTGAGAAAGGAGTTGCATGGTAACTCCCATATCTATGTATGCCACATTTCATAAAGTGTGTGCCACTTGTGTTATTTCCTCTTAAGGAGGAATCTAAGGGATACCTTGGTTTATCCCAATTAAATAATACAACCAAGGGACAATAAAAGATACATAAAATGAATTATCCTCACAAGAGGACAAAATAGGTGTAGGGATTCCATAGGAATCTCCTACTTACATAATGCAAGTAAAGATTAATTTCTAACAATGTTGATGGGAGATTATTTTCATTTTCTTGTTTCTAAAGTTACACACTATTCACACTACCATGGATAATTCCCATGTTCCATAATCAATGCCAAAAATTTCCCAATGGATATTTATTTTAGGTTTTCCCTTTTCTGAATATATTTTGAGAGTAAGTTTCTCCTCAATAAATTCTTCCATTAAACTATTCACTCTCTGATTATAAGAAGCCAATACATTGGGAACAACACTTATGCTTTGTTTCACTAACACAGACCCATCTCCAACTCTTGTCTATTTATGCATACTTTCCTCCATAGTCTCTCTATTATTTTGATGGGTTGGTCTACTTTCAACTATATTTGACTCCATCTCAACATCCATTGTGCTATGTTTCCTTTTAATGGATATAAATGCTATTGTAGCTATCCTTTTTTGTTATTTATTTATATTTAAAGGATTCCCAAGCCCACTAATAAAATCAAATGGATATTCAATGAGCTCATCTTCCACAATTCCATGATGGACCTCAACAAGTGTACAACCTTTTTGACAAATGATTGTCCCAACAACAAAAATTTCTTCACTGATAAAAATTATATTTAATATCCACCATTAGATCCATCTCTATTTCAATCCATATGTACCTATCAGTTGGTTAAGTAATGGATAAAATTATAATAAAAAATTCAAAAGTCTAGCTATAATATTGCTATGAAATGATGTATATTTTCATCCTAGTACACCCATAAGTAAATGAAAAAAGAAAGTAAGTCAAATTTACACATTTAGGTAATTTTCAAGTCATAGAACCCTAGGATTAGATAAAGATGAAAAAGAAGTGGTTAGTGATAATCCTAAAGTATGGATTGAACTGGGAAAGATAATCAAGGAAGATAGAAGTACTTCCACATAGAAAATGTGTGGGCATTGGTTAAAAAAGGACAAAAAGAGGACTATTTGGGAAAGGGAAACAATTCTGTTCTCTAATTTTTTTGTGAAAATCCCATATGGTACAATGGGTTCCCGTCCACATATTTATACCATGCTCTAGAAATGAAGATCACAGTTGTCTAGATTGGATAGATTCTAATCTAGTTTGTGTCTGGTTTCGGCCTAAGATCAAATTTATAATACATATATTTTTAGTATGAGTGAAAGATAAATAGATTACGAAAAGATTCATTCCATGCCTTTTTTGGGAAGGAGGAGATTTAAATTTCCTTGAATAAAGAAGAGATACGAGAGGGTTTTCCTATAAAAGGAGTAGGGAATGCAAAGTCTTACATCGAATAATAGTAGTTTATTGTGTTTTTATTAAAGGAGAAGTATGACATCAAGCATTCAATTTGATATATATTTTATTTGTAGGGAGAACAACATTTATATTCAAGAGCTAATAGGGCAGTGGAAGATGACTTCGCAGGGAAAATCAACATACTGAATAACAAAGTGGAAAAATTGGAGGATATCGTGCGCAAGATTGGCGAACAATGTCTGGAAAGATTAAAGGCATATACTAGTCATGCAAAGATACTGATCAAGAAGATGGAATAGATCAGAGGGAATAAGGATGACAAAGAGGTGAAAGAAATCACGGGATAGTTTCAGCTGAATTTTATTGAATATTTGTAAAACTCTTTTTATAGGTTTCGGGTCCTTGTAAAACCCATTTTTACGTAATCAAAACATTGATAGTCAACTATGAATTTTGTTCAAGATATAAGATGAATCACTATTGTCTATGATCAAGTAGGTCATTGGGCCAATTTCATCCAGTCACTACCACAATGAAGTCTTATTGGAACTTTTTTTTACCATGGTAGCTGAAGCTTTTAAAGCGTGTTACCAGGCTTCAAGGATGTTAGATGCATTGCTGCATGATGAACATAAACATGTTTTTATAGTGGTCATGAGGCAAATGAATATAGACCATAAAAGGGATTATTGTTGGATTTTTTGATGCTAAATTTGTGGCCAAGAAGAATAAAGTTTCTCAAGATCTAACTCTATTTCACAAAGGACAGGATGATCTGGAAAAAACCGCATTTGTCAACTTTGTGAAAAATGATGACGATCTTTTATTTGCATCTTATCTTTAGAGAATCAATGTATTGGTTGATGGTTACCTTACCATAGCCAAATGGATGTACTAGATAATCAAATTGTAAGGGAGATAAACTCTTTGTCAGTTACTTATCTATAAATAAAATTGTGTTTACCCAAATGCTCATCAATAGAGGAAAATATTCCTTCAAAAAACCTCTTTAAATGGATTGAAAATAATAAAAACATCCATGATCTCTTTTAGCAGTCATATTTCTTTGAAGTTTTAAATGATTTTGTTTACTAGGTATTTCATAGTGTGCATATGACTGTAGGAAGTTTTATCATGGGAATGTGAGATAGCATCTGATTTAGTAGAAGTGGCGATCTCTCTTTCCCTCATGATTCAATTTCTTAGATGGCGATGATGCTCATGAGAATGTGGGATGCATAGAAAAGCATTAGATGATGTCACCCTACATCCTCTTATGTTGGGTGATTAGAGGATAAAAATCACTAAGGGAATGCAAGGTATGTGTTAAGTTTAATGTTAGAATTATCTTATAGTCCCTCATAATTGAAAAGAATGCTAAGGCTAAGGTCAAGGGCATGCATGATAGAAGAAACTAAGTGTAAAATGCCTCCCACATTCCCTTTCATGATGAAGTGTTTCAAGAGATGGAGGTGTGGGAATTTGGGATGTAGAGAGGCATAAGGACAATGTCACTTACATTCCCTCATAGTGAGTGACTACAACATGAATTATCCAAGGGATTGAAAGGTAATTAATAATGAAGTATGGAATGCATCTTGCATTCCCTCGTGATGTCAAGTAAACAAATGAAGAGTGTTGAGGGATTTCGATAAGTGAAGATTTTATGAAGAGGAGATATCCTGCATTCCCTCGAGCCAGTTGGTGATTTTAGAAATAAATCGAGGTGTTGCGGGGTGTTAAGACAATAATCAAAATAATATTATCTCATTAGATTAGATGAAGAGTGAAGCTAAATAAGAATAATTTATGTTACCAAGTTAAAGTTTAAAGGAGAGAAGGTGAATATTTTGCAGTTATAGCTATAGTATGGACAAGTGGATGAAATTTTCTTCTGATATTGTTGAATTTTCAACAAATCAGATTTTTTTGCACAAAGGGGGAAAATTAGGTAGTTCAAGAATCAAATAAGGATCAGATTAGTTGAAGGGGAGGATATTTTCAATTTGGAAGATGAGAATGACTGTGCAAATGGGAAATCAAAACCCAGTGGTGAAAAGTGCATAATCAAAAGATAATATCAAAATGAGTCAATTACAGAATCACTAAAATTTCACAGTGGTGAAAAGATAATACCAAAATGAGTCTACTACGGAATCAATAACATATTAAAATAGTGATTCTGTAGTATAGAGCAAGTTTTCAATGTAATATATTTCAATTGTGGTATTCATATGGTTGTTGATTTTATTGATGATATTGTATTAATCATAGAATAGATTCATTGGAATGGAAATTGGAAAAACATAGGCATGTTTTGCTACCATCATGTGTGTATATGTATCCAGATTCAGGAAAATCTCCAACCGTATGTGAATAAGATATTGTATTTTGGAAATGTTAATTGGATTTATTTACCGTATGAGTTTTTGTGATTATTTGTATGTGATTGGCATATGTATTATCAATTTGAGTTTATTTGGATCCTTGTATGGTTTCAATTTGTGTCTTTCCAGTTGTGGCTCTAGAAAAATCCTTGTGTAAAAGGATTCAATATTTGGTTAATAAATTATGGTTATGCTGGTGGATGTAATTGGGTATGTGCGAGTTTTTGGATATCATTGAACCACTGGGAACTTGTTATGATTGGGAATTATGTAAAATTGATTGGATTCATGTGGACTCTGAGTGACTTATATGTTGCATGAACATTTCTCTTTTAATGTTAATTTTATGTAATGGTTGGTTTTCTTATGAGGGAAGTGATATGGCATTGTGTTTCCTTTATAAGATCTCTCTAATTAATGGAGTTTAATCTCTTGAAAGATTAGGGAGAGCATGTAGAGATCTTATGGATCATATATCTATGATTGCATAGCTTTGCGAGACATATCCTATGATTTCCAGATTGTTAATTGACTAGATCATGTGCAGAGATGAGTTTATAGTGAATTGTGTCAATTCTTTACACAACAAAGTATAAGGAAAATCAAAGAAATTTATCTAATCATAATTTGAAGAAGCTGAGTTGAACAAGAATAAATATTTGAGAAAGAAGAACAAAGAATCAAGTACGTTGTGTGATTGGACGAAGAAGAAATTTGCAGATTCATCAAACAAGAGGTATTTTTAATTATTTGCAAACTTTGGTTATGGATACTCCGTTGATTTTTTATATCATCGAAAGAACTAGATGCAAATTTAAGAAACATCCATTTAAATCCATTAAAGATGATCCTGAAGGTGCATTTTTTCAAACACCCTACGACGTTCTACATGTCAAAGATATTAGGGATTACATTCACTGTACATATGAGTCTTTGGGAGACTTTAAGATCTATAAGGAGATGAAGAAAATAATTGGAGTAGATGGAAAATGGAAAGAAGAGTTTGATGAAATGTAACTGATTGAATGTTTGAAGATGTTAAGATGATCACCAAAATGCAGAAAGATAATGCAAGACATTAAATTAGTTAATGGATTGTATTGTCATTGATGTCAACTTGATAAAATCTGATCGATTATATTCAAAGTATCAAAGAATTTAGAGAATCAGCGAGATAAAGATTATAATTTTAGTAATGCATAAAAGACCAGCATTCACTAAGTGACTACAAACATCGATGGTTAGTGGAACCCGACAGACAGAGAAAACTAAGAGCAAAGTCACAGTGATGCTCGAGCAAAGAAACCTAACAAGCATTACAGATGAGAAGAATCACAATCATAACTGATGGCCAGAATTATAGTGGTACCCTATGGACAGACAACACTGACGGTGAAGCCTGAGGAGAACTGAAGTGTTGACCGAAGCTAACAAAGAGTTAAAACACTGAAGTTAACTGAAGTTCAGAAATGACAAAATACTTAGCTGGAAGAGCTAAAGATAGACTTAACTGGTTGTTGACATTGTTTTCATTGACAAGTTAAAGCTAGAGATAAGTAAAAAATTTAAAGCTATTTTATCTAGTTGGCAAGAAGATTTCTATGAGATAAAACAAGAGTTAAGTTTTAAAGAAATATTGGCTAAGATTGTGGAACACACCAAGAACAAGAAAATCAAGAAGTGAGAAATGGTGATATCATGTCTATAAAGAGACAATATAATTAATTATGAATAAGGGGAGTGAATAGAAAAAGAAGGATGCTGAAGAGAAACTGATGAAGAACAACTTCATACAGTCCTGATCAATCAAGCTAAGGAAAGAGCTAAATATTTATGCGGGCACCAAGAGAAAAAGAAGCACAACATCAATGAGAAGAAAGAAGTGGAGCAAAGGTATTGAAAAGATACAATGATCAGAAAGGTAAAAAGAGCTTACAATATATCTTAAAATCTGCAAGTTTAAGTTGTATGTGTGAATAGATCATTTACAATTTCAGTTTAAACATTGATTCAGAAAGTCTCTTAACCAAGTAGGACTTAACAATCCTTTCTATATTGAGATACATCCCAAGGACTATCAAAAAGTTTTATCATGAAGATAGCATGAGATGCCAGATACCATTTGAGAAACTACACTTGGTTTGGTTAGAGAAGGTAGCATAGGGATGCCCAATATCAAGTGACAAACTATTCTATTTAAATCCTCTAACAAGGTCACACCTAACAATGTGTTTGTAACCTTTAACAAGGTTGGCTCTTCACCGAGCTCACTTTAGAAGAGTGAAAATTTTGGGTTACCGATCCCAAGTGTTTTTTCCCTTAATAGGGTTTCCACAGTAAAAATCCACGTGTCAATGTGTTTATGGATCATTACTTTAGTCTTTTTCATTACACATAACTAATGTAGATTGATCAGTATACACTAAGAAATTTACTAATTTTTGGTAAATGAAAGACTTCTATTTGGTAAACATTAAGAATAAGGTTTAATAGTGAACTCCGAGCAGTATTTATTTGATAAGTTTATTTGAAGGCATACATCTTGTAGGACTAAAGATAACTAGAGGCTTAATATTGTGGTACTAAGTTTTTGGGTTGATTTATTAGAATATTTTGAAGGCCACTGATTCACCCCCCATCTCAGTTATTTCTAACAATTGGTATTAGCGCTTGTGTTCTTAGAAAGGGAGTTTAACAGCTCAAGCAAAAGATCACAAGATGAACAAGGGAGATGTGCCCAAGTTGAATAAAGACAACTTTGCATCATGAAAAAGAAGAATAAGACTCCACCTATCAGGTATTGGTAATGATGTTACTCAACACCTTGATACTGAATATGTGTTACCTACATGACCTCACACTCTTGAGCAATTGAGAGAAAAGCATGAGCATAATTGCATGATGATATAACTTGCTTCCTCACTCTCTGACGCTGAGTTTGAAGATGTCAAAACCTGCACCTCTGCAAAGAAAATGTAGGATAAATTGAAGCTGGTACATGGAGGAGATTCTAATGTACTAAGAGCCAAGGTACAAAGCCTAAGAGGAAGGTTTGATGACCTAAGGATGAAAGAAGGAGAAAATATAACTCAGTATAGCTGCAGAATCAAAGAGCTAGTTAATGCTAGCTGATGAGTTGGCGGTGTACTTGAAGAAGAGACAATGGTAAGTAAAATCCTAAGAACCTTACTGCCTGTATATGCTATTAGAGTATCTGCTATACAAGAAAGGAGAGCAATTATAAACAATATAGTTACTCTAGATCTAATTGGTAGACTGATTTCATTTGAGATGAATAAATTTGATATTAGTGTCTTACCATCTATAGAGTCTGCATTCAAATATTCTTTGAAACTAAGTAAGTCAAGTCATAGACACACTATTAGAAATGATAGTGAAAGTGATAATGAGGATCAAGGAATTGATGTGTTTGAAGAACTAATGGCAAGAATATTATAGAGGGACAAAGGTAGATACAAAGGTAAATTACCACTTGTATGTTTTAATTGTAAAGAGGTTGGACACTTTGCTGCAAGATCTCTTAATAGAAGAAAAGATGACAGAACATATGAAAATAAGTTTGATCAAGGTGATAAAAGAGATTATCGAAGCAACCAAAAATCTAACAGAAGAGATACCCAAGACTACAAGGACAAAGGAAATAAAGCTTGTTACCTAGCTGAGAACAGAGCTGATGATACTGACACCAAATTTGAAGAAGACATTGAGATTGTATTTGTAGCCATGAAGGATGATTTAGACGAAGAAGAAGAAAGGTATGTAGAAACTACACTCATATATAAGGTTAGTAAGAATGATGTATGGATTATAGACAGTGGCTGCACTCACCACATGACCAGTGACAAAAAAAAGTTTGAAACTTTTGAATACTATAATGGTGAATTAGTAAGAATGGGTAATGACACTCCTTGTCAAATTTAAGGTAAAGGAACCATAATGTTGAATAACTTGATCAAATGTGAAAATTATTATTGGGTAAAAAGGACTTAATTACAATCTGTTGAGTGCTTCACAGCTAAATAATATAGGTCACCAAGTGACATTTGAGAATAACAAGGAAAGGATCTTCAATGAATCAGGAAGGTTGAGCGGAACTGGTGAATAGACAAAAGGTAACCTTTTCTATCTTGATGAAATTAACACCACTTGTTTAATGGCTAGAAGAAAAGACATATGGTTATGGAATAAGAGATTGTGTCATGTGAATTTTGACATGATAAAGATAAGCAATAAAATAAAATTAAGAGGCTTACCGAGCATGTCAAAGTCTGAGCATATCATGTGCAATAATTGTCAAAAAAGTAAAATGACAAAGTCTAGTTTCAAGAGTAAAGCCCATACATCTAATGCAAGTCTAGAATAAGTCTATACTAATCTATGTGGACCAATAAGAACAAATAGTTACTATGGAGATAAGTATTTCATTCTCTTTGTAGATGATTATACTAGAATGATGACATTTATGTTCTTAAAAGATAAATCAAAAGAATTCAAGATGTTTAAATGGTATAAGGCTATGGTAGAAAAGAAAAGTGGTAAGGAATTGAAATTCTTAAGGTCAGATAGAGGAGGGGGATTTATTTAAGATGAATTCACTAATTTTTGTAATGAGCATGGAATTAAAAGACAATTTTCTGCACCAAGAACACCACAACAAAATGGGATTGTTGAGAGGAGAAATATATCAATTGTTGATTGTGCAAGAACATTGATGATTGAGAAAAGAATCACTCAAACTTCCTAGAGGGAAGTTGTCAGTATTGCTATCTACACATTGAAAAAAGTACAATTGAAGAAGGATACAAAGAAGACACCCTATGAGCTTTAGTATGGTTACACACCCAATGTCAGTTACTTCAGAATCTTTGGTAGTTAATGTTATATTTTGAAAGATGATATAAATGGAAATCTTGACTCCAAAAGTGATGAAGGTATCTTTCTATGGTATTCCACCAAAAGCAAGGCTTATAAATGTCTTAACAAGTCATCTAACAAGATCATTGAAAGTGCAATTGTAAGAATAGCTGAATTTGTAGAGAAGAATTATAAGGAAAGAAGAAAAGAAACAGAAGACTACAACAGGTTTTTGTACACTAAGGAACCTAATACTCTACCCGAGCAACAGTGCATCACTCTTGAGCAACAAAATATTGTACCCAAGCATCAGGCTATAATTACCAAAAATCAGGAAAATACTCAAGATGATGTACCAAGCGATGGAGATCAGAATGAAGGTCAAGATGATGATCAGAATAATGGACAAAGAGATGAAACAAAACTTTACAAGTATGTTAGAGGACATCATCCATATAATTAGATCATAGGAGACAAGAAGGCTAGAATGAGAACAAGAAGTAAGTCACTAAACACTAGATGTTTACTTTGTGATTTTGAGCCTAAATCTGTTAATATTGCACTTGAAAATGAAGAATGGGCCAGTGCTATGAATGAAGAAATAGAACAGATTGAGAAGAACAACACATGGAAACTAGTACTGAGACCTGATGACAAGAATGTCATCAGTACTAAATGGATATTAAGAAACACGCTGAATGAGAATGGAGAAGTCACAAGAAATAAAGCAAGATTATTATGCAAGGGGTATGTACAAGAAGAAGGTATTGATTATGGTGAAACCTTTGTACCCATTGCTAGACTAGGAGTTAGGATTCTTCTTGCATTTGCTGTATTCAAAGGATTCAAGGTATACCAGATGGATGTCAAATCTACATTCCTAAATGGAATACTGGAAGAAGTATAGATTGAACAACCAGAAGGGTTTGTTGATACAGACAAGAGAAAAATGGTATGTAGACTACATAAAGCCTTGTATGAATTGAAACAAGCACCGAGATCCTAGTATGAAAGACTTCACTCCTATCTCATTAGTATTGAATTTGTAAGAACAAGTGAAAATATCAATTTGTACTTTAAAGAAGATACCGATGGTAATATTCTGATTGCTGAAATATTTGTTGATGATATAATTTTTGGGGCAAATGAAATGTTATGCAAATCCTTTGAAAATGAAATGAGAAAATAATTTGAAATGTCTATGTTTGGGGAGATCAAATTCTTTCTTGGTCTACAGATTCTTCAACAAGATGCAGGCATATATATCACTCAATCCAAATACATTAAGGAAGTGCTGAAGATATTCAAGATGGAAGATTCCAAACCAGTTGGAACACCTATGGAAACCGGATATAAGCTAAAAAAGGAAGATAAATCAAATGAGGTAAATCAGACCTTGTATAGATCAATGATTGGCAAACTAATGTATGTTGTTCATACTAGACCAGATAGAGCACATGCAGTTGGAATAGTTGCAAGATTCTCTACTAATGCCAAAGAATCACCTATGACTGTTGTCACAAGAATTCTGAGATATCTAAAGAACACCAAGGACTATGGGTTATGGTATAAAAAAGAAGGAAAATTTGAACTACAAGTCTATACAGATGTTGATTGGGCTGGAAACATTGATGATCGAAAGAGGACAAGTGGAGGAGCATTCTTCATAGGTGACATACTTGTCACATGGATCAACAAGAAGCAAGGATGCATCTCTCAGTCTACTGCAAATGAAGAATATGTGGCTGCTGCTGCAAATTGCTCTAATATTGCATGGATCAAACAGTTGTTTTAAGGTATGAATATGAAAATTCTTGAACCAGTAATTATGTATTGTTATAATACCATTGCAATTAACATTTCTAAGAATCCAGTCATGAATGATAAGACTAAGCATATTTCTATCAAGTATCATTACTTAAGAGAACAAGTGAAAGAAAAATAAGTGATACTATAATATGTTCAATCCATGGAACAATTAGCTGATATATTCACAAAGCCATTACCGAAAGATACATTTGAGTACCTAATATAGAGACTAGTGGCACAACCCTTGTCTATCAGTTAGTAAGTTGACTAAGAGGTTGCATCAGCCTATAAACAATTAGAAGATCATTCATGTTGATGCATGCAAAAAGATGGAAAACAAAAGATACATCTATACAGCACAAGGTACAAATCTGCACCAAACACCAGAGTAAATGTATTGTTGATGGATAGGGAAATTCAAGGAGTATATTATAAAAAGGGATGAAAGATGATATGGAAGAATTTTTTGGCATTGTTGTCAAAGGGAGAGATTATATCATTATCCATGGAGAGTTAATAATTATCCAAAGGGATTGATTACATATGAAATATCCATCTAAGGGAGATAATACATACTAAGGGAGAGACTATTGTCAAAGGAAAAAGAGATGATTAAGGAGAGGAATAGTCAAGGTAGAGCACATATCAGGAACATAGACAAAAGATTCTACATCTATCTAGTAAAGGGATTAAAGATTGAAGAACACAGTCTACAAAAAACAAATCTAAGCTATATGAGATTACTGAGAGCCAAACACTTGTATTAGTTATAGAATAAAAATATTTGGGAGAGATGGATGAAATACACTTGATATATTTCATATTGTATTAGTAATAATATAGTATGATAATGTAGTGTGTTGCCATCAATTCCAAAGGGAGAGATTCATGACATGTAATTGATTGAATGTTTGAAGATGTTAAGTTGATCACCAAAATGTAGAAAGATATTGCAAGACATTAAATCAATTAATATATTGTATTTTTATTGATGTCAACTTGATATAATCTGATCATTTATATTCTAAGTTTTAAATAATTCAAAGAATCAGAGAGATAAAGATTATGCTTTTAGTAATGTATAAAAGACCAACATTCACTAACTAACTAAAAACACTGACGGTTAGCGGAACCTAACAAACAGAGAAAATCAAGAGAAAAGTCACAGTGATTCCCAAGCAAAGAAACTTGACAAGGATTATCGACAAGTAGAATCACAAGCATAATCGAAGGCCAAAATTACAGTGTTACCCAACGGACAGACAACACCGACGAAGAAGCCCGAGGAGAACTGAAGTGTTGAAAGAAGCTAACAAAGAGTTAAAACATCGAAGTTAAATGAAGTTCAGAAATGACAAAATACTTAGCTGGCAGAGCTAAACATAGACTTAATTGGTTATTTACATTGTTTTCATCGACAAGTTAAAGCTAGAGATAAGTAAAAATTTAAAGCTATTTTATCTAATTGACAAGAAGATTTCTATGAGATAAAATAAGAGTTATGTTTTAAATAAATATTGGCTAAGATTGCAGATCATGCCAAGAACAATAAAATCAAGAAGTGAGAAATGGTGATATCATGTCTATAAAAAGACAATATAATTCATTATGAATAAGGGGAGTGAATAGAAAAAGAAGGATTCTAATGAGAAACTGATGAAGAACAACTTTATATAGTCCTTATCAATCAAGCTGAGGAAAGAGGTAAATATTTCTGTGGACACCGAGCAACAGAGAAGCACAACATCACCAAGCAGAAAGAAGTGGAGAAAAGGTATTGAAAAGATACATTGATCAGAAAGGTAAAATGAGCTTACAATAGATTTGAAAATCTGCAATTTTAAGTTGTATGTGTGAACAAATCATTTAATATTTCAGTTTAACCATTGATTCAAAAATTCTCTTAACCGAGCAGGTATTAACAATCCTTTCTATATTGAGATACATCCCAAGGAGTATCAAAAATTTTGATCATGAAGATAGCATGAGATGCCAGATACCATTTGAAAAACTACACTGGGTTTGGTCAGAGAAGGTAGCATAAGATGTCCAATATCAAGTGACAAAATATTCTATTTAAATCCTCTAACAAGGTCACACCTAATAGTGTATTTGTAACCTTTAACAGGGTTGGATCTTCACTGAGCTCACTTTAGAAGAGTGAAAATTTTGGGTTACCGGTCCCAAGTAGTTTTTCCCTTAACAAGGTTTCCACGTTAAAAATCCATGTGTCAATGTGTTTATGAGTCATTACTTTAGTGTTTTTCATTACTCATAACTAATCTAGATTGATCAGTATACACTAAGCAATATTTCTATTTGGTAAACATTAAGAATAAGGTTTAACAGTGAAATCTGAGCAATAGTTATTTGATAAGTTTATTTGAAGGCATACATCTTGTAGGAGTGAAGATAACTAGAGGCTTAATATTGTGGTACTAAGTTTTTGGGTTGATTTATTGGAATATTTTTGAGGCCACTAATTCACCCTCCTCTCAGTTATTTCTAATAGAGTTTGTACATATTGAGAATCTCAGTGTCATGTAGATGATGGAACACTATGAATTTGACAAAGAGGAATGGATCAAAATCATTCTAAGAAGTGTACATGACCAATTCATTTGGATTGGAGATCTTCTAGTGAAGATATTAAGTGATTTGATTCATAGTATAACAAGTTTGGGTAATTCTAGAGTCATTCTTGTTGTCGAGAAGAACAAAAAGAAACAAGTAGAAACCCTAAACCATTCGCGACAGACAAGAGAGAGATGACCATAGATGAAATCTTTCAGCAAGATGTTAGATTAGTTTCCATGATTCTCAGATATAAACTACACTATAGCAGCCGACCTAACTTGGTATCCGTAGGAGTAATCATGATGGAATATAGAATGGTAAAGGAAAACATCAAATACAACCTTTGTGAAGTACTTGTGTGAAGAAGATAAAGAAGGATAAGTCAAAGGAATTTGTGTTTGGATCATTATTGATACACATGTACATCCACATCATACACAAATTTCCTGGTATGCACCCTAATTCTTGGAAGGCCAATGAACCCACTGGAATTCAGATTACACAAAGTTATAGAAGACATTACAATACATGGGTTGATGGTGAACTATTTGGGATGATAAAATTTTTGTAGAGGTAGATGAGAGAAATAATGAGGATACCCGAGGCTTTGGTAGAGAAGTATAAAGATACAATATGTTTCATGGTTGAAACTGATTGTGTTTTCTTTGAGGTACTACACCCTAGAATGAAATGGTGTTATCCTCTAGGATATGAAGTCAATCTTGAGGTGTTGACTATGAAATTTGAACTGTATTATCCTTAGAGACTGATCCCTCTAAAGAAATATGGGGAAATTATGAAGAGAAGTCTGTGAAGATAAGGGAAGAATAGAATCAAGGAGAAAGGAAGAGTAAAGTAGAAAATGTGGTAGACAATCTAGCAGCCAAGACTGATATTTCAAAGGAGGAGATGAAAGAGGTAAGGAAGAAGATGAAAAAGGTGTTTCTAGTTTGGTGAGCACTGCTCTTGCATCCCTTCCACCTCTAGAGATAGAGAAAGTTATCACTCCACCTCCTACTGTAGTTGATGTACCTGGGACCACACCTACACCACCAAAGAGGACATCGCAAGAAGAGAAAGCAAAGGAATTACCTAAGAGAAACACTACATCCACTAAACAAGACTCTCCGCCTAAGAAACATACGACAAAAGTTGTAAAGGAGGAAGAAAAGGAGAAGAAAGTGGAAGAGAAGGGAACAAAGGTGAAAGAAATCTAGAGACATGATATGAAGATAATGGAGAAGAGGATCATTGAGTAGGGAAAGTTTATTTCATTGGTGAGATACTATGAGAGGTATGATGCATCTGATCAACTCTTGATTAAGGACATGGTCATCAATCATTTACTTATTTTTAAGAAGAACTTATTAGAAATTGAAGGCAATATACTTGAGGATCTATATGAGAAATTAGTGATAAGAAAATAGTTAGCACAAATTGAAGATGAAACAATTAGAACACAAGCCATTAAAGATATGTTACCTATTATTTCTATTAAAGAGATGGAAAAGATATTGAATGATATGAAACCTCTATTGAGAACTAAAACAAGACTGGTAAAAATAATGGTGAGAAAATATGATGAAGTGATTGAGGAAACACAGAAGGCAATAGACAAGGTTCTGATGGGGATTGAGTTTGAGAAGTCTTCACCTCTCAAGGATACTAAGCCTAAATCTATTATAAGAGGTGAGTCATCAAGGGTAGCTGAAGAAAAACTCGATACATAAGAAGTTGCAAATGATAGTCAAATTGTCAGTACTGTGAAGCAACCAGATTTCTTTGGTACTAGTGTTCCTGTGACTTTGGACACTTTGTAAGATGCTAGTGACCCTTGTGAAGGGAATACTAATAATTTTGTAAATATTGGAGGAAGTATTGATCTACAAGTGGCAAAGAAGGAAGAACTAAAAGAGAGTGAAGATGAGGTAGTTGAGTAAAAAGTAAATAAAGTTGAAGTAAAAAAAGAAACTCATATATCCATTTCTTTATCTTTATTGTTGTCAAGTGGAGATAAAACTTTGAACACTGATGTTGAGAGTATGGATGAGGATGAGCTGATGAAGCTATCCTACATCATATTTGCAAAGGCGAAAGAGAGATCTGAGCAAAAAGTTGAGAAAAAGTCAAGGGTAATGGAAAGAGTAGTTGATACCATAAAAAAAATCCAACCTATACCTCTTAATTTTCAAGGAAAGGACACTACAGAGAACTTGAATAAGGCATTGGATGATTTTGACAGCCAGTATGAGTCCTTAGAAAAGATCGTAGAACAAAAAGCATACCAAAAATACTTAGCAAAGAAGTTATAAGAAGTATGCAAGTCTATTGCATGGGACTTGGGCATACTGGGAAAAATAATGAATGAAGCAAAGAGTTGTGTAACACATGGAAGGAAGCTATACAATTACTATATAAATCTTATCAGACATCTTTAGAACATTGAGGACATTATAGAAAAGGACAAACAAATCCTAGACAAATTGATGCACAATTGTGAGACCTCTTCACACACTATATTGGAGTTAGACAAAGAAGTGTCCAGACAATTGGAATGATGAACTATAACTGATTGAATGTTTGAAGATGTTAAGTTGATGATTACCAAGCTACCAAAAGGTAATGCAAGACATTAAATTAGTTAATGTATTGTATTGTTATTGATGTCAATTTGATATAATCTAATTGGTTATATTCAAAGTGTCAAATACTTCAGAGAATCAAAAAGATAAAGGTTATGATTTCAGTAATGCATAAAAGATCAGTATTCACTAAGTGACAAAAAACACCGACGGGTAGTGCACCCCGACGGACAGAGAAACCTAAGAGGAACTTCACAGTGTTGCCCGAGTAAGAAAAATGAAAAGTATTACCAACGAGAAGAGTCACAAGCATTACTGACAAGCAGAACTTCACAGTGATGCCCAACAGATAGAAAACCCTGATGGATAGACAACCCTGACGGAGATGCCCAAGGATAACTTAAGTGTTGACTGAAGCTAACAAAGAGTTTAAACACCGAAAGGAACTAAAGTTCAAAAATGACAAAAGAATTAGCTGGCAAGAGATAAAGAAGGAGTTAACTGGTTGTTAATATTGTTTTCATCGACAAGTTAAAGCCAGAGATAAGTGAAAGAGTTAAATATGTTTTATTCTAGTTGTCAAAGAGAAATCTACGGGATAAAACTAAAGTATAGCTTTAAAGAAAGATTGGATAGAATTGCGCATCACACCAAGAACAAGAAAGTCAAGAACTGAGAAATAGTGAAATCATGTCTATAAAGAGATAATCTAATTCATTGTGAGTTAGGGGAGTGAATAGAGAAAGAATATGCTAAAGAGAAACTGATGAAGAACAACTTCATACAGTCCCGATCAATCAAGCTAAGGATTTTTTTAGACACTGAGCAACAAAGAAGCACAACATCACCGAGCATAAAGAAGTGGAGAAAAGGTATTGAAAAGATACATTGATTAGAAAGGTATTATGAGCTTACAATAGATCTAAAAATCTACAAAGTATAGTTTTATATGTGAACATATCATTTACTGTTTCAATTTAACCATTGGATCAGAAAGTCTCTTAACCAAGGACTTAAAAATCCTTTCTATATTGAGATACATCCCAAGGAGTATCAACAGGTTTGGTCATGAAGATAGCATGAGATGCTAGATACCATGTGACAAAATATTGGCAAGTTAACTCTCAGGAAGAATATGACTTATTTTTTGTTGTCATTATGGCAACAAAGTCATACAAAGTTTTGACAACATACTTTGAAGAACAAAATGGTTAAGTATGGAAGACATATCAGAACATAGATATGAAGTCGATCAGAGCACCAATGCACGTGCGTACGATCGAATCAGGCTATGCGTGTTCATACATAAGATCTATGCTATGTGAACATGTTAATTCTATACATGCATTATACGGAATGATAGTATGAAGAAGTTACAGAAAGATTAAGTGCACTAACAACTCAGAAATTAGAGTATGAAGCCGACTACAGTTTTTGATTTTGCATACAATATTTTGTTGTGTAAAGGCCAAGCGCCTATTGTAATAAGTTTTTTATTATTTATTAAACATTATTGTAAACACGCTTTAGCCAATTTGTTTGGAAGTGTTGTGAATGCTATTTTTGGGCTGACTAAGGTCTTGTTTTTGGTCGCGTCTATTCAGGCATGAACACATATATATATATATTATATATATATATTATATATATATATGACAAGTAAAGTTGTATTAGATAGTGTTGAATAAATATGCAGAGAAGAGATATAGAAGAACAAAATAGAGATGTCAGCATGAGATAAAGCTCTTTAAGAGAATAAGAGCATCAATGCATAAACAGAACTAATCAGACAATTGTGTCATATACAATAGTTCACTTTTGGATATAGTGTATATCTATTATCAAGAAGGTTGTAGCCTTCATCTTATTGAGAAGTGAGCTCTGGCAGTGAGCCAACCACCTCTAAAAGAATTTTGTAAAGACTCATAATTGGTTCATTGTACTTGCATTGTAAAGACTCCTAATAGGACAAAGGAACCTTAACAAGTTCATTATACTAGTACAATAATTTGTGGGTACTAATTTCCGCCGAGGTTTTCCTCTGATCAAGGTTTCCTCATGAACATATATGGTGTTATGTGTTATTATGTTACGCTTCATATGTTGTCTATTTGATTTATGTTCAAATTGCTGAAATAGTATAATTAGTTAAACATTGATTCACCCCCCACTCTTAGTGTTTCCAACACAAACTACACTAGGTTTGGTCATAAAAGGTAGCATAGAGATGCATGATATCAAGTGAAAAATTATTCTATTTAAATCCTCTAACAAGGTCACACCTAACAGTGTGTTTGTAACCTTTAACAGGGTTGGCTCTTCACCGAGCTCACTTCAGAAGAGTGAAAATTTTGGGTTACTGGTCCCAAGTGGTTTTTCCCTTAACAGATTTTCTGCGTTAAAAATCCATGTGTCAATGTGTTTATGAGTCATTACATTAGTGTTTTGCATTACACATAAATAATCTAGATTGATCGGTATACACTAAGTTATTTACTACATTTTGGTAAATAAAAGAATGCTAATCGGTAAACAGTAAGAATAAGGTTTAGCAGTGAACTCTGAGCAGTAGTTATTTGTTGAGATTATTTCAAGGCATTCATCTTGTAGGACCGAAGATGACTAGAGGCTTAATATTGTGGTACTATATTTTTGGGTTGATTTATTGGAATATTTTTTAGGCCACTGATTCACCCCCCTCTTAGTTATTCTAAAAGTTGGTATTAGAGCTTGTGTGCTTAGAAAGGGAGTTTAACAACTCAATCAAAAGATCACAAGATGAGAAAACAAGATGTGCCCAAGTTGAACAAGGACAACTTTGCATCATGGAAAAGAAGGATAAGACTCCACATATCAGGTATTGAAAATGATGTTACTCATTACTTGGATATTGAATATGTGTTTCCTATAAGACCTCACACACTTTAGAAATTCAGAGAAAAGCATGAGCGTAATTCTATGATGATAGAACTTTCTTCCTCACTCTCTGATGCTGAATTTGAAGATGTCAAAACTTGCATCGCTACAAAGAAAATGTGGGACAAATTGAAGTTGGTACATGGAGGAGATGCTAATGTACTAAGAGCTAATGCAGAAAGAATAAGAGGTAAATTTGATGACCTAAGAATGAGAGAAGGAGAAAATATCACTCAGTACAGTTTCAAAATAAAATAAGTAGTCAATGCTATCCGAGGAGTTGGAGGCATACTTGAAGAAGAGACAGTGGTAAGTAAAATCCTAAGAACCTTACTGCCTGTATATGGTATTAGAGTATCTGCTATACAAGAAATGAGACCAATAGCAAATAATAATGTCACTCTAGATAGCTTGGTTGGTAGACTGATTTTATTTGAGATGAATAACTTTGATAACAATGTCTTACCATCTATTGAGTCTGTATTCAAATCTTCTTTGAAAATAAGTAAGTCAAGTCATAAACACACTATTAGAAATGATAGTGAAAGTGATAGTGATGACCAAGATTTTGATGAGATTGAAGAACTAATGGAAAGAATATTGCAGAGAGGAAAAGGTAGATACAAAGGTAAATTACCACTTGTATGTTTTAATTGTAAAGAGATTGGACAATTTGCTGCTAGATGTCCTAAAAAAAGAAAAGAAGACAGAGTTAATGATAGAACATATGAGAAGAAGTTTGATAGAAGTGATAATAGAGATTACCGAAGAAACTGACAATCTGAAAAAAGAGATACCTGAGACTACAAGGACAAAAGGAAGAAATCTTGTTAACTAGCTGAGAAAAGAGATGGAGATACTGACACAAAATTTGATGAAGACATTGAGATGGTATTTGTGTCCATGAAGGATGATTCAGACCAAAAAGAAAGGTATGTAGAGATTGCACTCATATCTAAGGTTAGTAAGAATGATGTCTAGATTATAGATAGTGGATGCACTCACCACATGACTGATGATAAACAAAAGTTTGAAACTTTTGAATACTATAATGGTGGATCAGTAAGAATGGGTAATGACACACCTTGTTTAGTTGAAGGTAAAGGAACTATAATGCTAAATAACCTGATCAAATGTGAAAATGCATACTGGGTAAAAGGACTTAACTATAATCTATTGAGTGTTTCATAGCTGAATAACACAGATCACTGAGTGACATTTGAGAACAAAAAGGCAAAGATCTTTAATGAATCAAGAAGGTTGATCAAAACTAGTGAACAAACAAAAGGTAACCTATTCTATCTTGATGACATTAAAACCACTTGTTTAATGGATAGAAATGAAGACATATGATTGTGGCATAAGATATTATGTCATGTGAATTTTGACAACATGATAAAGATAAGAAATAAAATAAAAGTAAGAGGCTTACCAAGCATGTCAAAGCCTGAGCATATCATGTGTAAGAATTGTCAAAAAGGTAAGATGAAAAAGTCTAGGAACAAGAGAAATGTCCATAAATCTAATGATATTATAAAATTAGTCCATACTGATGTATGTGAAATCATGAGAACAAAGAGTTACTATGGTGATAGATATTTCACTCTTTGTTGATGATTATTCTAGAATGATGACAGTTATGTTCTTAAAACAAAAATCAGAAGCATTCAAGATGTTTAAATGGTATAAAGGTATGGTAGAAAAACAAAGTGGTAAGGAATTGAAATACCTAAGATCAGATAGAGGAGAAGAATTTGTTTATGATGAATTCACTAACTATTGCAATGAGCATGGAATTAAAAGAACACCACAACAGAATGAGATCACTGAAAGGAGAAACAGATCCATTATTGATTATGCAAGAACACTGATGATGGAGAAAAGCATCACTCAAACATTCTGGAGGGAAGCTGTCAGTACTGCTATCTACACATTAAACATAGTATAATTGAAGAAAGACACCAAGAAGACACCCTATGAGATTTCATATGGTTACACACCCAATGTAAGTTATTTCAAAATCTTTGGTAGTCAATATTATATTTTGAAAGATAATAGAAATGGAAAGCTTGAATCCAAAAGTGATGAAGGTATCTTTCTAGGGTATTCCACCAATAAAAGGGCTTATAAATGTCTTAACAAGTCCTCTAACAAAATCATTGAAAGTGAAAATATTAGAATAGATGAATATGGAGAGAAAAATGAATGAGGAAAGCAGAAAAGAACCATAAAAATACAATAGGTTTGTTTACACTGAAGAACCTGACACTATACCTGAGCAACAGTGTATCACTCCTGACCAATAAAACATTGCACCCAAGCATTAGGCTGCAATTACCAAAAATTTAGAAAATCCTCAAAATGGTGTTTCGAGCGATAGAGATCAGAATGAAGATCAAGATAATGATTATAATGATGGAAAAAGAGTTGAATCGATACTTTCCAAGTATGCCAAAAGACATCAACCATAGAATCAGATCATAAGAGACAAAAGGGTAGGAATGAGAACAAGAAGTAAGTCACTGAACACTAGATGTTTAATTTGTGATTTTGAGCCTAAATATGTTAATACTGCTTGTGAGGCCTCACCCCGACCCATCATAGCTTTACAATTTGATCACACTTTGACACTTTATGTTTTGATAAACTTTTTGTTATCCCGACAGGGACTCGTGATATTATGATATGATGATGATTATATTATGTGGGTCACATTTTGACATGGATTAGACCTAAAACATGTGGTTGACTTTGATTATTTATGTTTAGATCAGTGAATTGATGAGAAGACTGAATAATGATTAGACTTGACTATTTTATGGATGTTATGACATGATGATTAAGGAATTCTTATGTTTTACACATTTATGTATGAAAATTTCAACTAGAGGCTTAATTCTGCTTATGGATTAATGTTTCTATTTATAAATTGAAAAAATATATATATTACATGTAATTTTATCATCTTGGACTACTGATGCTTGAAGTTTAGTGTACAGGAATGGGAACCATAGAATTTTTCAGAAAATCAGGGCTAAACACATGTGAATTGAGTAATCCAAGGTTTAATTCAATAAGGGGTTGAAACCTCATTGTAATGTGACCCTTGTTGTAAATATAATCTAAATGTGTGTTAATAGTTTTAATTTATGTTGTTATTTGGACATGTCATTTGTGAATGTGACGTGTATTTTGTTTGGTGTCACTTGACACTTGTGTTGTCCATGTGGATAGTGACATGTCAATTATAGCTTGAGAAAGAATCACTTAACCTTTTGTGACATTATTTTAATCACTTGCATATAGATGCCTTATAGAGATCACATCATGTTGGAACTCGGATTTGAACCTTAAGGGTACTTTGGAGGGGTTAAAAGTGACCCTAGAGTGTAATTTTGACCAAAATTAGTTAACCCTAAGTGGGTACCTTGGGTTAGGGTTAGTTTTTACCTATGGGAGAGACCTAGGTCACCATGATGACTCTCCAAAATGCCTACTTCTCAAAAGTGGCGAAAATAGAGTTTGCCTCTTGCATCTTACTTGTTCCACACTCCTTGCTAAACTCTCAATTAAGAGGGGAGACAAAAAGGCTAGTTGTCTTACATCTCATGATTGCTAGTTCTTGAGTACACTTTTGGAGGTCTTTTTAGAGGGATTTGGGAGACTTAGTGGGTGTTCACCCACTCTCTAATTTTAGAGACAATTAGAGTTTTGGAAGGAGGAAAAAAAGATAAGGAATTGGGCTTTTGTAAAGTTTCATTTTTTCATAACACAATTGAAAGGTTGGTTTCTCTTGCCATGGAGTGTGTTGTAGTATGTAAATTTTTGTTGTCATGTTTTGGGAAGGGAATGCATTTGGATTTTGTATCAACTTTTATTCTTTGGATTTAGGAGTGTTGTTCATGGGAGTGAAGGCATTACTCACCCTTTTGGGAAGGGAAGAAGTGGCCTTGGGTGAAGGGGTTAGTTGGGCTCTCCATTGTAGTGAGAGTCTCTTCTCTTGGAGAAGAGGGATAAATTCATGGAGTATGGGATCCATGAAGCCATGTTAAAAATATTGTATTTTGGCATAGGAATGACCAATGTGTATATGGAAACAATGTCAATGTAGCCTTGGAGAGGCATGAAAAACTCTTGTTGAGAAATTTGAAAATTGTAATGGCATTCTCCTCCTTGGAAAAGCCCACCTTCACCCTTATTCAATGGGTTTGTAAAACTCATTTGTGAAGTCTTGAATGAGAGTTTATTGTTGTTTTTGTGCATGTAGATGTTGTGAGAATTTTGGATGTGAAGCCTTGTTTAGCCTTGGTTCTCCAAGGTTGGGGGTGGCCTCCTTGAGGCCTTGGTTGGGAAGTGAGCTTCCCATAGGTTCCCTCTTGAAATTTGTAGGTTTTTGAAGTCATGAAGAAGGTGAAAGAAGCTTGAAAGAAATCTCCATTTGAGGGTACTTGTGTATAAGTAACTTCATTCTTTCATAGGTACTCATTGTATTGAAATTCATTTTGTTGATTGTTGTAATTATTCAATTTTGAGGCTTCTCAAGCTAGATGAGGAGAGATATCATTCTTATGTAATGATCTATTAAAGTAAAACATGTGGTGTACCATTCAAGCATTGAGTAAATTTATCATTTTGGAGAAGTTGAAATGTAAATTGTTAGATTATCATGTTGTAAAAGATAGAATCCTTAGTTCTTGAATATTGCATTCTTATTTTAAAAAAAGAGTTAATCATCCATGAATAGAAGGATACATAATATTGGAATAGAAGAATAATACTATAGATTCATTTACTAAAATATTAAGAAGATTTGCATTTTGAAACCCTCATAGATTCAACTCCCTTCAAAGAGAAAAATCTCCTTTTCATTTGCATCTCTTGTGAAGAAGAAATATCCTTGCTATCAAAATAAACCAGATTTGTTAGTATGATAATATTTAATCAACAAATGTTATTAACCTTCTTAGTATATTACCTTTTAAATCAATCCTATTGTGCACTATGATCTCTTACCAAAAAAAATGAACCAAGAAAATCTAAAATGCAAGAGCTTATAACAAAGCCCATAACATTTTTCAGATTTAGAGTATAAAAAGCTCTCTCGAATTTGTATGGGAAAGGAAATATTCTCTTACCACAGAGAATATTCCTTTTCCAAATGGGATTCCCTCTAATTAAATTCAAAATTATGTCTAAGTAAATTAACACATGCAAATTAAATCCTATTACCTAGCTAAACTCACCTTAATTCTATCCCTTCTGTGGACCCCACCTTGACCTCTCACCTTTTTGCATAAACATTGTATTGTGCTAAGTTCAATATAAAAAAATTTCATCACCTTGTAAAAGAGCTGAACTACTTGGAAGTGGCGCCACCTTTTTCTTGCTGCCCACTTCCCTAAGCTCTCTGACATGTCCTTACCTTGCACCTCAAGTCAATCCTTCTTCCATGCAAAGTTACCTTGGGGAAAGAAGATCTTATGGTGGGCCCATGGAACTTAGCATTCCCCTCTGCTCAAAATCTGTACCACCCTTCTTTTTGATTTCCCTTACCATGCGAATTTTCTTGCTTTGGGGATGGGGAATGTTGGGTGGTGGGCCCCAAGACCATGTCCTTTGACCTGTACTCTTCCCTTGATCATATTTTGAAAACCCCATGCCTTGTCTTGTTAAATGAAGGGTTAGATTAATGGTTAGTGGGTAGTATGGTGGGCCAGTGCATGTCTTGTCACCTACCTTCCCCTTGCTGATTTCGAGACCCTTGCTTTTGTTTGTTATGTTTTAATAAAGGGATAGACTTTTTGTTAGTGGAAAGTGAGGGTTAGAGGTTAATGGGGAGTTAGATGTATATGTTTATAGGTTAGTTAGAAGTTAGTGGATAGTTAAGCTAATTTATTAGGTTTTTTTTTTTATATTGATTTTAATTCCCTTGGGATAGCATTTCCCCTTACACATTATATTAATTTAATGTTATAGCATGTAATATTAGGTATGTAATTTTAGTGTGTTAATTTTAATTGGTATTGGAAACTTTTAATGTATTAAATAGGTTTAAAATTTTAATTGGTATTTAATGTATTAAACGTGTTTTAATTTTGATGAGCATTGGAATCTTTTAGGGTATCAAATGTGGTTTTAATTTTAATTGGTGTTGGAATTATTTATCAAATGTTATAGTAAATCATTTTAAATGGGAACCTAACAATATTTGTTAGATTAATTTATAATGGTGAGATTCATGGATTTTTATAGATCGGAATTTTTGTCTAAAGTGTTGATTAGACTATTAGAGGGACGGATTGCTCAGTTGATTCAATTATATAGTTAATGTTAGATGTTAATTTATTATAAGAATAAAAGGGGGATTATATTGTTCTTGTATTCAAGGGGATTGGGATTATGTTCGATTATAATTATAAGTAAATTTAAATGCTGAATTAGGAGATATTTCGTATGTCTAAATGAAAGGTTAATTTAAAGTTGTATGTTAGAAATTGATGGATTAGAAATGCTTGTTGTTTCATCATAGGAGAATAATCTTATTAATGATGCTAGTAGGTTAGGAAATCAAGGTTGGTTGTAGCTATTGTATTTTAATTTGATAGTTGGTTGTTATAGTGAAATTATTATTCGATTTTAATCTTGTCAATCGTTCTATGTTCATGTATGATTGGGAGTAGAATATTCATCTAGCTGGACTCAAACTAGTAGTTAATGTTAACCAAAGCTAGACTTGAGCGGATTCAGTAGTAATTTAGGTGTATAGTTAAATAAGCATTAAGACAACCTAGACCAACATGTGTTCATAACCTCTAACTACCATCCTAATTCTTAAACATGGTATCAGAGTTAGATCTACCTGAGTTAGTATCCTTATAACCCAACAAACAAGTTGGTACCCAATTTCGCATCAGTTTGTGGCTTGACCCTTATTTAGTATGTGTATGCAACTTGTAATTTGAAGGTTAACTCTTTTTGCTATCACCTTTCCAGCTCAACCATTGTTAGTTGTACATACTTATGTGTGTTTAAAAAAAAAAAATTGTGTGTGCGTTTTGCCCTAGTTTTGGGCATGACATTTTTGTATCAGAGCTAGATCTACCTGAGTTGAGTATCCTTATAACCCAATGAACAAGTTGGTACCCAATTCCACATCGGTTTGTGGTTTGAACCTTATTTAGTATGCGTATGCAACTTGTAATTCAAAAGTTAACTCTTTTTGCTATCACCTTTCTAGCTCAACCATTGTTAGTTGTACATACTTATGTGCGTTTTAAAAAAAAAATTTGTGTGTGCATTTTTCCCTAGTTTTGGGCATGACATTGCTCTTGAAAATGAAAAATGTGTGGTGCTATGAATGAAGAAATAGAATAGATTGACAAGAACAGTCCATGTACATTAGTACCGAGACCAGATAACAAGAATGTCACCGGTACCAAATGGATATTCAGAAACAAGCTGAATGAGAATGGAGAAGTCACAAGGAATAAAGAAAGGTTAGTATGCAAGGGGTATGCACAAGAAGGTATTGATTATGGTGAAACCTTTTCACCGGTCGCTAGCCTAGAAGGAGTAAGAATTTTACTTTCTTGTGATACATTCAAAAGATTCAATGTATACCAGATGGATGTCAAATCTGCATTCCTAAATAGAATACTAGAAGAAGAGGTATACATTGAACAACCAGAAGGGTTTATTGATCCAAACAAGAGGAACATGGTATATAGAATACACAAGGCCTTGTATGGATTGAAACAAGAACCTAGATCATGGTATGAAAGACTTCACTCCTATCTCATAAGCATTGAATTTGTAAGAACAAGTGAAAATAACAATATATACGTAAAAGAAGATACTGATGGTAATATTCTGATTGTTGAAATATTTGTTGATGATATCATATTTGCGGGTAATGATATGTTATATAAATACTTTGGTAATGAAATGAGAAAATAATTTGAGATGTCAATGTTTGGGGAGATCAAATTCTTTCTTGTTCTACAGATTCTTCAACAAGATGTAGACATATATATCACACAATCCAAATACATCAAGGAAGTGTTGAAGATATTCACGATGGAAGATTCCAAACCAGTTGGAACACCTATGGAAACTAGATGCAAGCTAACAAAAGAAGACAAATCAAATGAGGTAAATCAGACCTTGTATAGATCAATGATTGGAAAAATAATGTATGTTGTTCATACCAGACCAGATATAGCACATGTAGTTGGAATAGTTACAAGATTCTCTGGTAATCCCAAAGAGTCACACATGACTATTGTCAAGAGAATTCTGAGATATCTAAAGAACACCGAGGACTATGGCTTATGGTATAAAAGAGAAGGAAAATTTGAACTTCAAGTCTATACAGATTTTGATTGGGCTGGAAACTTAGATGACAGAAAGAGCACAACTGGAGGAGTATTCTTCATGGGTGAAAGACTTGTCACATGGATAAGAAAGAAGCAAGGATGCATCTCACAATCTACTGTAGAAGCAGAATATGTAGCTACTGCTGCAAACTGCTCAAATATTGCATGGATCAAACAATTACTGGAAGGTATGAATATGAAAATTCTTGAACTAGTGATTATCTACTGTGATAATACCAGTGCAATAAACATTTCTAAGAATCTAGTCATGCATGCTAAGACTAAGAATATTTCTATCAAGTATTATTACTTAAGAGAACAAGTACAAGAGAAAGAGGTGATACTATAATATGTTCAATCAATTGAAAAATTAGTTGATATATTCACAAAGCCATTACTGAAAGATACATTTGAGTACCTGAGAAACAAACTAGGGGTCCGACCCTTGTCTATTGGTTAGTAAGCTGACTAAGAGGCTGCATCAACCTACACAAAATCAAAAGATCATTAATGTTGATGCAAGAACAAAGATGGACTGCAAAGATACATCTATACATAGCAAGGTACATATCTACACCGAACACCAGAGTCACTGTATTGCTTATGGATAGGGAAATTCAAGGAGTATATTATAAAAAGGTGAAAAGATATAACTTTGGCATAATCAATGTTTACTTTGGCATAATCAAAGGGAGAGAAGTTCCTAATTATCCAAAGGGAGATAATATCCAGAATATCATAAGGGAGAGATGTAACCTGTAAAGGAGAGAATATCAAAAGGGAGAGAAGTATCATGAGGGAGAGATGACTATATTGCTATCAAAGGAAAAAGAGATGATCAAGGAGAGGAACAGTCAAAGGGAGAGACAACATCAGAGAAAGAATCAGAAGCTACTACATCTATCTGGTGAAGGGATTGAATATTGAAGAAAGAACTCTGTAAGAAACAAATTTAAGCTATACGAGCTTGTCAAGAACCATACATTTATATTGGTTATAGAATAATAAAATTGGTGGATGGATGAACTACAACTGATATATTTCATATTGTATTAGTAATAATATAGTTTGATAATGTAGTGTGTTGCCATCAATCCCAAAGGGAGATATTGATGAACTATAACTGATTGAATGTTTGAAGATGTTAAGTTGATGATCACCAAGCTATTGAAAGTTAATGAAAGACATTAAATCCGTTAATATATTGTATTGTTATTAATGTCAAATTGATATAATCTGATTGGTTATATTAAAAGTGTCAAAGAATTCAGAGAATCAAAAAGATAAAGGTTATGCTTTCAGTAGTTCAAAAAAGATCAGTATTCACTAAGTGACAACGAACACCAATGGGAAGTGCACCCCAAAAGACAGAAAAACCTGAGAGGAAAGTCAAAGTGTTTCCCGAGAAAGAAACCCGATAAGAATTATTGAGGAGCCGAATCACAAGAATTGTCGACGAGAAGAACTTCATAGTGATGCCCAACGGACAGACAACCCCGATAGATAGATAACCCCGATGGAGATGCCCGAGGAGAACTGAAGTGTTGACTAAAGATAACAAAGAGTTAAAACACTGAAAGGAACTGAAGTTCAGAAATGATAAAAGACTTAGCTAGCAAGAGCTAAAGAATGAGTTAACTAGTTTTTAATATTTTTTGCATCGACAAGTTAAAGCTAGAGATAAGTGAAAGACTTAAAGCTATTTTATTCCTGTAATATATAAAATATGGGTGATGCCTCAACGTGTGATATGAAATGGATGTTGTTACATTTTAAATTAGAATGTTTATTGAATGTAAGGGGTAAGTAAGACGTTCCTCTTAACCTCAAATACACAAAGGAAGGATCCAAATTGATTAACCCCAAAGGAAGGATCATGCATAAATGAATCAATCTATTGGAAATGAGAGAAAAGAGGAAGACCTTAGATTCTATTTTATAGAAAAGAATATGTGATAGATTTAGAAAGATTAAGAACTTTAATTGAAATGAATAGGAGAAAAGTACTAACCTCTAAATGTTATAGATCTGAAGAATGCTATTTTTGGGGGTCTGCACTGAGTTTATGGAAAATCTTCAACCAGATCTGGAATAGAAATGCAGAGACGGACAAAACCCAAAAATATTTTTCCGATCTGGCTCATTTCTGATTTTGACCCTCAAGTCAATGTCACCATTGAACCAGAATTTCCAATTCCAACCTAGGGAAGAATCAAACTCTGATTCTGACCTAGGGAAGAATTGACCTCCGATTCTGACCTAAAATCTCTGATAGAAAATCTATTTCTGGATCTCAATAGTTTTTCGTAAAGGGCATCCGAATTTGCACTCTAATTCATTGTTTCGAACCTATCCTCGCAAGAAAAATGGTTTGTTTTTTTTTTCTTGGGGGGGGTTGCATTGGTCAAACCCCAATTTTGAAATTAACCTTATAATATAATTGAAATTGTATAAATAAACAAAGTAAATAGAATAATTCACCTTACTTATGTAGAAGCCCTTGTGGCAGATTTGAATCCATGGATCCACAAGTATGTATGCACCAAATGGATGTAGAATGTAGAATGTTGGATGTAGGATGTCTCCAATCACTTGATTGAAGATAAAACCAATCTTGATTGGATCTTGGAATAGGAAGAGGCTTGGAGGAATGTGGATGGAGAAATCTTCAACAAGAGGGCTCCATAGAGCTTAAATCCTTCAATGGCTACCAATGGATCTCCTTGATGAATTGAGTTCTTGAAGATATTTGAGTGCTTGAATGCTTGATAGTAGATGCTTGCTTCAATAGATCATGCATAGATTTTTAATGGATGAAATTGCTTCTTGTGTCTTGGATTGTTATAAAGTCTTAGAGAAAATGAGAGGAGAAGGTTTCCTTATATATGAATCTAGGGCACAATATTCTAGAGAGGCATACATAGGAGAATTAAATTTTTATTAAACCCATATTCCTAGAAGTGGACCTATATTAAATATAATTTAATAATCGTTGCTTTGAAGACTGAAACAGTCGACCCGAAAGCAAGAATTAAATCTTTCCAAAGCCCAACATCCAAAAACCCTAGAAACTTGAAATCTGGACCTTGGGCCAGGAAAAGGTTAATTCTAACCTAGATCAAGGTTGAGGTTGAACTTTACCTAGGCTAAGGTTTAGTTTGACCTTGACCCAAAAAGGTCAATTTTGACCCTAAGGTCAAAAATCTTAGTTTTGCAGTTTAGGATGCCATAAACAGGTTGGAGAAAAGTGGGAAATGGGGCAAAATAGGGGAGAAAGCTAGATCCAAGTCAAAGACCCATTCAAGGTGTTTGACATGACCCAAAAACATTTACTCGGAGGGCTAAGCCAGTCTAAAATGGAAGTGCTTCCATTTTCTGACTATACATTTAGCCCCCACTTTAGCAAGAGTATGGACTCGATGCAAACTCTTGTTAAATGAGATCATAAAGAAAAGATAATCTTATTGAAATCAAAAAGGACAAAGGAATCCTCAAGCCCCTAGGGACTTAAGTCTTTATCAACCCTAAGATCACGATAAGAGAGACATCACCAGTAAAATTGAAAAAGAGAGAGGGTGTGATTACCTTGCCCAGTAAGATGTGTGTATCTCACTGTGAACCACAAAAAGGATATGATGGCCAACCAAGAAAGCACTTGATAGTCACCCCATAAATTTGTGCACCCTTTGGCAGATTTTGTTGGCAATTTGACTATACTAGTGTATATGACTCTATCTAGTGCTGTCATTATGGCAACAAAGTCATATGAAGTGTTGGAGTTAGCACACATTATCAGAATATCACAAATTGGATAAGTACATAAGACTGGACAGTTAGCAGAGTACCAGAAGAACAGGGCATCAGTGCACATGCATACGACCAAGTTAGGTCATGTGCCTTTGAAGATAAGCTTGTAAGTATGTATTCAAGCTAATTCTAAGAGAGGATGATCAGATGTGAAAGTATGAAGAAGATACAACCAGTTGAAGAGGTACAACTAGTGAATGCCAGAACAAGATCGAGATCATGGAAAGAGCCGACATAGATTATTTTGGTACATAATTTTCACCTATCCTCAGGAATTTTGCCTTTTAATTAGTGATTTCTAGTGATCTCATCATGTGTGGTTAAAGGCGCATGACTTGATTCATCCAGAGAAAGAAGTTAGAGCTAATTTGGCGGAGCGGACTGTGTGAAGAGACACGTTTATTTAGTTTAAGTAAAGAAGTTGTAATTGATGTTGCACCGACTTAATGAAGGGTTGCATGCTTAGTTAAGTGATCAAGATAGATGGTAAAAGGTTTCCTAAAGCCAACATGTTCATGTCCCTTGAATAAGTACTTATAGAAGGTCATTTGTGATCAGAGAAGTTGTGAAAGCCGGAGATAAGAAAAATAGAGTAGAGTGGTAAAACAACAAAGCTATATCTGTCATATGTTGATGATATAGATATTGAAGTAGAAGCTTTTAGAGTGAAGATAAGATTGTTATAGTTATTTACAAGAGGTTAGAGCATCAACACACAAAAGGAACTGACCAGACAAGTAGTGTCACAGCAGCAGTTCACCTTGCAGATATAGTGTGTATCGAAGATCCAGAAGGTTGTAGCTTTCACCATTTGAGTAGTGAGCTCTTGGATAGTGATTCCTTGGACAGTAATTCCACCACCCCTAATAGGGTTATTTTAAAATACTCCTAACAGGGTCTTACCCTTAACAAGGTCACTGTACTTCATACATTGTAAAGACAACTCCTAAGAAGGTTAAGGATCTTCTAACAAGGATAATAATAAACTAGTATAGAATGTTTGTGGGTACTAATTCCCACTAGGGTTTTCACCTACATTGGGTTTCCCCATAATAATATTTGGTGTTATGAGTTGTGTATGTTTATCTTACTTGCATTGATATTTAGTTCAGTACTTAAGCATTAAAGTTAAGATTCAAGATAATAAGAAAAAGTTATAATAGATAGATCATTGATTCACCC
>MU225556.1:329474-343925 GCA_018584345.1 Thuja plicata | reverse complement strand
ATTCCCCCCCCCCCCCCCCTCTTAGTGATCCTAATCCCAACAATTGGTATCATATCTCTGGTCCTCAGCAAATAAGTTTAACCACTTGAGGAGATCATGGACAAGGAATAAATGAAACACTTGAAAAAGAATCTTGAAGCAACCCTTGAAGAACTTGACACATCTGAAAATAAAATGAAGATCTTAAACTAAAAGTTAATGGCATGCACATACTTTTCAAGAAACTGAAAAAATAATTAAGGAATTGTTTTTCAAATGATTTGGGAGAAGTAGTCAAAAATTTGAATGAAGAAAATTCACCTCTTAAGGATCAGATTGAATAATTAGATGAAAAGCTATGTAACAATCAAGACGCCTATGATGATCAAGTCAAAGTGAACAAGCAGATAGATGAAGAACCGAAACAAGAAAACATGGAAATATTGGAGCTAAGAAACAACAAAGATAAGATGGAATTTGAATTGATTGCAGCAAAGAATCATATTGACAAGTTACACACAAGCAAGGATCTAATAGAATCACCATTGTATGCTCAAAAGGTTAAAGGAGATACCAGTAGTATAGGATACAATGAAGCACAAATTTAGATTGATGCCATGTGAGAAAGAATGAAAGCACCAAAGGATATCACAGATACTAAGGAGATTGGAAATCATAATAAAGACAATGTTGAACCACCTAGGGATAAATTCAAGCTAGTTGACCATACTTGTTAAGCCTGTAACAAGCATGGACATATTGCAAGGAATTGTAAAAAGGTAAGACCCTTCAATGGTTACTGTTATTCATGCAATAAATTTGGTCATAGAGCTATGAATTGTAAAACAAGTTAGAAGAATAAGAATCAGAATCATCAAAGAAATCAGAATCAGCAAAAAAAAAGAAGTTATCCTTAGCAAAATGTTAGAAACCCTTAGAACATTACATGTTAGATATGTAATTACAATGGACATACAACCAAGAAGTGCAGCATGATGAAAAATAACATCAGACCTCCTATCATTTGTCACTCATGTGGAAAAGATGGACACATCTCTAAGAACTTTAGATCTAGAGCACAGAGACATGAAAGCCCTAAAAAGTCAGAAGATTCATTATGGGATGAGGCAGGAGAAATCAAATTTGTGAAAGCTACAAAAGATACAAGCAAGATCTGGGTAGAAGTAAAGAAGGATAAAAATGTTAATGGTATAGTAGATGCATCTGCTATGGACACATCTCCTATTTTTGGTTAGATGACCCTCATGGTCATAGGGGGAGCTTGATAAGCTCTAAACCCCTACCGGCTGGTATACTCACCATCTAAGTATGCGCCTTGGATTACAATTGTTTAATGACATTGTGATGCAGTATGCAAGAGAACACGGTCTAAATTGTTATCAGGAACAAGAATGGAAGTTACAATTTCTTTATGTGTCTACGCGGCAAGTATTAATGGTGGAAATCTACTTTAAAATCACCAAGTCCTCACTTGCGGTCAGAATAAACGATTGGAGATTATAGAATCCCTAGTAGTTGTATTGTTAGTGCATTACAGTTGTTCTCAACAACAAAGAAAGGAGATTGATAATCATTATTTGTTAAGAAAAGTCATTCAAGTTTGAAACAAAGCCCAAGCACGGACATGTCATTTTAGAAATTAGTTGAAAATTTACTTAGCAATCGAGTAAGTGGTTGGATAATCAAAGGAGAACTTGTAGTCAAGTAGCAAAGCGTCACAATTACATTCTTCAGTAGAGATTGATATCAAGAAATTATTTGAAACATCTCGAAAGTGATTTATCAGTATGCTTCAGCGCATGAATTTCATGAAGCAGAGAGGGTCAAAATCTTGTCAAGCAGTGTTCTATGTGAGAGTATCAGTATAGCCATTAGAGATATTTTTTTTGGAGCCGAACTAATGTTATCCTTGGAAGTACATACTTATTATTGATCATCTGAGTGTGAATACAACAAAAGAGTGTTCATGTAAGAGCATAATTGATTGAAGATACAATTTGAAATATCATGTGAAGAAGCAGATAAAACTATTATGATAGGTCCATAGGATACTGCGCCCATGGCCAAGGACATGGAGGATACATTCATGGTTGATAATGTTGAAGTATCAATGGCAGCAATGGATATTGATCTAGACAATTTTGAAGAAATATTTGTGAGTACTCAAGAGGCTAAGAGTCTTTATATCAGAAAGAAGATATATTGATTCAAGATATCACAAAAAAGGAAGCAGAAAAAGAGAAGACTGAAGTGATGGACAGTTCATCATCATTGTTGTCAAGTTTGACACCCATAGCAGACTTAGACTCATGGGGAGTAAATAAGTAAGGGGGGGTATATAATTTGAAGGAGTCATGAAAAATATATCAGATATTATAGAATAGAAGTATATGAAGAAGAGACTTAGTGAATTGGTTAGCAACTTTACACTTGATCTTAGTTCACTCAAGGTTGGTCAAGCATCCTTGAAAGAGTTTGCAACAAAAGGAAGAGAAGATAATATCAAAAGGGGAGTAAAATAATGTACAAAATATGGAGTCTATAATATGATCAAGGTCCTAGAATAGACTTGGAGAAGATGGAGAAGCTACAATATGCATTATGCACCCATCTACAAATTATTGCATTTTTGGGAGAAAGAGATCCATAAGTTGTAGATTGCATATCTAGATGTGTATGCTGAGTAAGTACATAGAAGTGTTTCTAAGCACCTTTTTCATTGATGTCAAACGGGGAGTAGGGTATGAAGAATATGAAGTCTAGTATATTAAAAGAGGGAGATATAAGATAGAGAGTTTTGTATAAAAGTACAGATAGTAACTTCGCCATATTCCTTTGTTGCCAATAATGACAAAGGGGGAGATTGTTGGCAAGTTGACTATACTAGTATATATGAATCTATATAGTGTTTTCATTATGGAAACAAAGTCATATTAAGTGTTGGAGTCAACACATATTATCAGAAGATCAGAAATTGGCTAAGTACAGAAGACTGGACAGTTAGCAGAGTACCAGAAGAACAGAGCAACAATGCACGTGCATATGATCGAGTTAGGGAATGTGCCTTTGAAGATAATCTTTTAAGTATGTATTCATGCTAAGTCTAAGAGAGCATGATCAAATGTGCAAGTATGAAGAAGATACATCCAGTTGAAGAGGTACATCCAGTGAATGCCAGAACAGGACAAAGATCATGGAAAGATCCGATAAAGATTATTTTGGTACAGAATTTGCACCTATCCTTAGGACTTGTGCCTTTGGATGAGTGATTTCTAGTGATCTCATCATGTGTGGTTAAAGGTCCATGACTTGATTCATCCGGAGAAATAAGTTAGAGCTAATTTGGCAGAGTGGACTGTGTGAAGAGACGCGTCTATTCAGTTTAAGTAAAGCAGTTGTAATTGATGTTGCACTGACTTAATGAAGGGTTGTGTGCTTATTTAAGTGATCAAGATAGATGGTAAAAGGTTTCCTAAAGCTGAAATTTTTGTGTCCCTTGAGGAAGTACTTATAGAAGGTCATTTGTGGTCGTAGAAGTTGCGAAAGCCAGAGATAAGAAAAGCAAAGCAGAGTGTTAAAACAATAAAGCTATATCTGTCATATGTTGATGATATAGATATTGAAGTAGAAGCTTTCAGAGTGAAGATAATATTTTTATAGTTCTTTACAAGAGGTTAAATCATCAACGCACAAAAGGAACTGATCAGACAAGCAGTGTCACAATAGCAGTTCACCTTGCAGATATAGTGTGTATCGAAGATCCAGAAGGTTGTATCTTTCACCATTTGAGAAGTGAGCTCTTGGATAGTGAGTCCTTGGATAGTAAGTCCACTACCCCTAACAGGTTTATTGTAAAAGACTCCTAATAGGGTCTGACCCTTAACAAGGTCACTATACTTCATACATTGTAAAGACAACTCCTAACAGGGTTAAGGATCTTCTAACAAGGATCATAAGAAACTAGTACAAAATGTTTGTGGGTACTAATTCCCACCGGGGTTTTCACCTGCATTGGGTTTCCTTGTAATAATATTTGGTGTTATGAGTTGTGTATGTTTATCTTACTTGCATTGATATTCAGTTCAATACTTAAGCATTAAAGTTAAGATTCAAGATAATAAGAAAAAGTTATAATAGGTAGATCACTAATTCACCCCCCCTCTCAGTGATCCTAATCCCAATATATTTGTGCATGCATGTAGTGTGTCTTCTAATGGCTTTTATGAGGTTCCCATGGACCCATATCCTCATATCACCATGGAATGCATTTGTAAAATGCGTATCTCTTCAGGATTTAACAACTTATGTATGTTACCTTCTGAGGATTTAGCATATTGAATTGTAATTGAATGTGTATCTCTTTAGGATTTAGCAACTTATGTGTGTTACCTTTAGAGGATTTAGTATGTTGTAAAATAAAAGGTTAGAAAAATGCATAATATAGAATGAGGGAGGCCATATATATGCCCCCTCCTTAAGATGGAAAAGTACATACTATTTTGTCATGTTAAGGAAGAAAAGAACAAGGATACAACCTTCTTCAACATCAAGAAAATATCCATAGACAATACCCAGTCCAAGCCAAGAAGGTCACAGCTCCTATGAGGCCATGGAAGGGAAAAATGCAAAGAGATATCATGCAAGAAGTGAAAAAGTAACCCTTGTGAGGGATAGCACACTATTCAGTTTCCAAGGTGAGAGATTTATCAACCAATGTTAAACAATGACATAGGTTATGATCAAGGATATAGATCCTCAATGCAAACCAAATTTTTTGCGTATGATTGGATATCACATAATAGATATATACTGCTTAACCAATGGAAGAATGAATCCAAGAAAGATAGAAAAGAAGGAGATGGCATACTTGCCCCCAAGCATAGGAACAAGGATGAAATGGGACCTATTATATCGCTCACAACACTATGCATGACAACGAGCCCAAAAAGATTAGTCTAACATTGTTTACATAATGTGGAGTTCCATAATAGGAAAATAAATGTTATTTAGAGAAAATAGGATTGAAATACAACTCATTGCCACATGATATATAAATAAATTTACTATCAATGAGTTTCCTTATCTTAGAATGCAAAGCATGACATTCATTAGTAGAGTGATCATTAAATATATGATACAAACAAAAAGGAAGTCTTTAAGTATGGGCTACATTTCTTTTTGTGTTTAGGTCTAGTAATCATCTTAGCACAAAGGGGTTTAGGAAAAATAACTTCTTGGTCAAATTCCTTCATAGGGTCATCATGTTTTGTAGTGTTATTTGAGATGTTGGTAACATTGATGTGTTGTTGAGGATTAAATCCCAACCCATAAGAATTCTCATGCCCCCCATTCAGTAAGGGCATTTGAATTCCCTGTTTATGCTTACCACACCCTTGACCATGGAATCCTTGTTTAACTAGTAAATGATAACCAGGACCATAATGAGAATCCATATCTGAAGGAGTCAATGGAATTTTAGTAGTCACTATGTCATAATTAGTAGGTTTGACAAATTCATAGTGGGTAGAAGCAGCGACAAAATTATTATGAAGGGCATTAGAAGTAGAAGCAAAATCTCATTGTTCAAACTCTCTTTGTTGCTTCATAAAATCAAGATTAGAAACTCTATCCTCTCCAATAAAGGTAGGATTAAAATCAAAGGTTCACCAATCATCCCGAGGAAGAGCATTAGGGGAAGAAGGATTACTATTAGGAATAGGAATATTGTGGGTTTTAAAGTTCAAACAAGGATTTGGTGGATCATCTGCATGAAGTGTATATACCATGTTTTTGTGAATAAACTTGAATTTACGGTCAAGGGTGGAAGGAACAACATGCATCTCATGCAACCAAGGTCTACCAAAAAGGAGGTTATAATTAAGAGGTCTAGGCATAACATGAAAAGGAGTATTTAGGATGATCGGACCTACTTTGATAGGTAAGGTAATGATTCCCAAAGTGTTCTTATCAATGTTATCAAAACCAAGTATAGGAGCATTATCAAGTTGAATAGTTTAAAGATTGGCTTTAATCGCTTTGAGCATGTCCATGCTACAAATATTAAGCATAGATACATTATCAATCAAGGTCCTATGAATGATACTCTTATTGATAGTAACAGATACCATAAGAGCATCATATTGATTCTAAACTTCTTTAAAAAGTAAATATTTTTGAGTAAATACAATGTTAGGAGGACTCGGGGTAGCATGAATGCACTGTAAGAAGGCATTGATGTTATCTTGATTAGGAGGTAGAGTGGGAAGAGTTTCTAGAGCTTTTTTAAAGGCTTCATGGTAGGTAGGTGAATTTTGAAGAAGCCCCCATAAAGAAATCTTGGTAGGGGTATTGCGCAATTGGTTTATCAAATCATACTCCTGGCTAGGAAGATGGGGTGGAGGAGGAAGAATGGGTTAAGAAGGTGGTAAAGAATTTGGAACCACCAGATTAGGTTGAGGGTTATTCCTTGTATGATAGGTGTGAGATATCAAGTCTTGATCATTGAAAGACTCTAAAGATTCTATAGGTTTACCTTTGATAGTAATGTGAGGACAAGCTTTGATAGTCAAAAAAGGTTTTGGATAAACCATGTTAGTTGTCTCCACACTAAAAACACGTTCATAAGAAGGAAGAAAATAATACATCCTAGGAGGAGATGAGGTAGGATCTTGATTCTCCATAATATCATCACTAAGAGGGAGAGCATTAAGGGAATCCATATCATTCTCTGCTAATGCCTCATCACTAGAAGGAATCCAAAATGGAGATAAAGTATCTATAATGTCTTCTTATTTCTCTAAAATGTCTACATAAGGGGAGTGTGTTTTAGAAAAAGATTCACCATAATGTATGAATGTGTCATCCATTAATAAATCACCCTCTTGTATCAAATCTTCTTCAAGAGGAGGGGATAAATCAATGTCTTTATCCAAGGGTTCATCCCAAATAGGAGGATCATCCACAATGGCTTCATGAGGAAGAGAGTAATCAATATCCAAATCCAAAGGTTAATCCCAAATAGGAGGATTATAATCCCTATCAATAAAGCACATTGTAAGAGCACCATAAATCACTAAAGCTTGATCCCTAAAGGGGTAAGAAGGTAAATTATATTCTAAAGTAGGCTCATAGAAAAGACACATATTAGGAGAAGAATTAACATCAATCCTCAACTCATCTCCATAAAGAGAAATATGATGGAGAGAAAGATTAAAGTCATCTTCTTGGTCTAATATATCCTTACAAGGTAATACAAGAGAGGACAGAGCAACATCACACACACTAAATAAAGTCTTTCTAGGTGTAACATCATGCAATGGTAAGGTAAGAGGAAGATGTTGTTTAATCCCAAAAGTTATAGAAGGATGTTTGGAAAACACTTGAAACAACTTGTGCAACCTGATAATGAGTAAATAAATGCATAGAAAATAGATTTAAATATATCTAAATGCATTCAAATGAAATCTATAAGCATGAAAAATGTAAGTTTTTTTTGTATTTTTAAAGAAATGTTGTGATTTTTTATTTTTGACATATAAATACAATAGCATAAAGAAATCTAATTTTAAATGCATGTAAGATCTAACACAAGATGCAAATCTAACACCAAAAATAAAGAGTTGTCTATCATGGGTTCACCTAAATGTAATATAGAAAATATGGATGATACCTCAACGTATGATATGAAATGGATGTTGTTACATTGGAAATTAGAATGTTTATTGAAATGTAAGGGGTAAGTAAGATGTTCCTTTTAACCTCAAATAAAAAAAGGAAGGATCCAAATTTATTAACCCCAAAGGAAGGATCAATGCATAAATGTATCATTCTATTGGAAATGAGAGCAAAGAGGAAGACCTTAGATTTGTTTTATAGTAAAGAATGTGTGATAGATTTAGAAAGATTAAGAACTTTAATTGAAATGAATAGGAGAAAAGTACTAACCTCAAAATGTTATAGATATGAAGAATGCTATTTTTTGGGGGTGTACACTGAGTTTCAAGAAAATCTGCAATCGGACCTGGAACAAAAATGTAGAGACGGACAAAACCCAGAAATATTTTTCCGATCTGGCTTAGTTCTGATTTTGACCCTCAAGTCAATGTCACCATTGACCCAAAATTTCCGATTCTGACCTAGGGAAGAATCAAAATCCAATTCCGACCTAGGGAAGAATCAACCTCTGATTCTGACCTAAAATATCTGACATAAAATCTATTTCCAGATCCCGATAGTTCATTGAAAACAGTATCTGAATTTGCACTCCAATTTGTTGTTCTGAACCTATCCCTGCAAGAAAAATGGTTTGTTTGTTGGGGGGTTTTCCTTGGTCAAACCCTGGTTTTGGAATTAAATTTATAATATAATTGAAATTGCATAAATAAACAAAGAAAATAGAATAATTCACCTTGCTTATGTAGAAGCCCTTATGGCGGATTCAAATCCATGGATCCACAAGTATGTATGCACCATATGGATGTAGAATGTAGAATGTCAGATGTAGGATGTCTCAAATCAATTGCTTGAATATCTTCAATACCAATCTTGAATGGATCTTAGATAGGAAGAGGCTTGGAGGAATGTGGATGGAGAAATCTTCAACAAGAGAGCTCCATAGAGCTTGAATCCTTCAATGGATGACAATGGATCTCCTTGATGAATTAAGTTATTGAAGTTATTTGAGTGCTTGAATGATTGATAGTAGATTATTTCTTCAATATATCATGCATAGAGTTTGTATGGATGAAATTGCTTCTTGTGTCTTGGATTGTTATCAAGTCTTAGAGAAAATGAGAGGAGAAGGCTTCCTTATATATGAATCTAGGGAAAAATATTCTAGAGAGGCCTACATATGAGAACTAAATTCCCATTAGACCTATATCCCTATAAGTAGACCTATATTAAATATAATTTAAGAATCATTTCTCTGAAGACCGAAACAACTGACTCAGAAGTGGGAATTAAATCTTTTCAAAGCCTGACATCTGGAAACCCCAAAAACTTGAAATCTGGACCTCAGGCCAGAAAAAGGTCAATTTTGACCTAGGTTAGGGTCAAGGTTTGCCTTGACCTATGTCAAGGTCAAGGTATAACTTGACCTAGGTCAAGGTTGAGGTCAAACTTGACCCAGAAAGGTTAATTTTGACCCTAAGGTCAAAAATATCAATTTTGGAGTTTAGGATGCCAGAAACAGGCCAGAGAAAAGTGGGAAATGGGGAAAAATAGGGGAGAAAGCTAGATCCAAGTCAAAGACACATTAAAGGTGCTTGACATGACCCCAAACCACTTACTCAGAGGGGTAAAATAGTCTACAATGGAAGTGCTTCCATTTTCCAACTATACAATTCTAGTTGTCAAAGAGAAATCTACGGGATAAAATTGAAGCATAGCTTTAAAGAAAGATTGGCTAGAATTGGAGATCACACCAAGAAAAAGAAATTCAAGAACTAAGAAATGGTAAAAACATGTCTATAAAGAGATAATCTAATTCATTGTGAATTAGGGGAGTGAACAAAGAAAGAAGATGCTAAAGAGAAACTGATGCATAACAATTTCATACAGTCCTGATCAATCAAGCTGAGGAAAGAGCTAAGGATTTTTGCAGACACTGAGAAACAGAGAAGCACAACATCACCAAGAAGAAATAAGTGGAGCAAAGGTATTGAAAAGATACATTGATAAGAAAGGTATTATGAGCTTACAATAGATCTGAAAATCTGCAAAGTATAGTTGTATATGTGATAAGATCATTTATTGTTTCAATTTAACCATTGGATTTGAAAGTCTCTTAACCAAGGACTTAAAAATCCTTTCTATATTGAGATACATCCCAAGGAGTATCAAAAGTTTTTTTCATGAAGATAGTATGAGATGCCAGATACCACATGAAAAACTATACTGGATTTGGTCATAAAAGGTAGCATAGAGATGCCCGATATCAAGTGACAAACTATTCTATTTAAATCCTCTAACAAGATCACACCTAACAGTGTGTTTGTAACCTTTAACAAAGTTGGCTCTTCACTGAACTCACTTAAGAAGATTGAAAATTTTGGGTTACCGGTCCCAAGTAGTTTTTCCCTTAGCAAGGTTTCCACATTAAAAATCCATGTGTCAATGTTTGCACATAACTAATTTGGATTGATCGGTATACACTAAATTATTTACTGCATTTTTGTAAATCAAAGACTGCTAATCGGTATAGAGTAAGAATAAGGTTTAACAGTGAACTCCAAGCAGTAGTTATTTATTGAGAATATTTCAAGCCATTCATCTTGGAGGACTAAGGTAACTAGAGGCTTAATATTATGGTACTAAGTTTTAGGGTTGATTTATTGGAATATTTTTGAGGCCACTGATTCACCCCCCTCTCAGTTATTCTAACATGGACAAATTAAGTGTGCTAGAGACATAGAAAGGGAGAGTTATGGCAAGATTTGGTATGCTGAAAAGTTTAATTACTCCTAAGTTATCAATTCTTGAGATACACCTTTCAGACATGGAGAAGATAGCACAATCTCTCACTGGGAACATGCCTACTGAGTTAAAGGAAGTAGAGACATCTTATTTTTCACTCAATGGACTGATTCAAGTGAGTCAGATATTGGTAAAGACTTGGACAAAAGTAGTAAAGATCTTGGAAAGTTATTTCCAAGATGTCCTTAAGATGGTCTAGATTTTTGGGTAAGTAGTTGTATCAATTTTTTTTAATGTATTCTATATTTTTGTATACCTTTGTCATTAATGTCAAAGGGGGAGAAGAGAAGATATGAAAAATATACAGAGGAAAGATAGATAATAGTAAATATGTAAAGGAGATAAATAAGTGTAATGTATTTTTTGGTATTGACACTTAGTCATTTTTCACTAAGTGTTGCCATCAATGCCAAAGGGAGAGATTGTTGGAAAGTGGCTCATTCAAGAGTGTTCAAGAAAATATTAGGGATTTCATTTATGGAAAGACATAGGTTATAAATGATCACTTAGAGTAAAACACATTTTTGGAGTTAAGGCTTGCAAAATGACAAAGTTTAGAAAGCAGGTTACAGGGTACATGAGTACAATTTTGGGAAGCGAACACTGTATATGATGAATGAAGATATGAAAGCTTAGAGGAAGACATTTTGGGGTATGATAGACCTTCAGCTAAGGTTTCTTGAGATTTGTAGTTTAGCAATGAAAGATATAGATGTTTGAAGACATGCGAAGACAGTGATATAGCGAGACATAGATGTTGAATGGTCGCGATGATTGAGGGAGTGTAATGTAGAATGCAAACATGCTATGTTGTATTTGGATTGTGTATTACTTATATTTTAATATTGTATAATTTCCAAATTTATATTTACTTTTGGTATAAGTGTTGGCTCCATTTTGAGATGTATTTGGAAGCCGATTGGGTATGTAATAATATATATATATGAAGAGCTTTTGAGAAGCGAAGTATGGTATGTATGTGAATAGATGAATGGATGCATTGTGATGTCAGAATCAAACAAATAGTGATGTGAGCTAAAAATGGATCTACCTAAGCATTGTAATAGAGACATATTTATGATTGTATGAGCAGTGGGCTCAATGTTTACCTTTAACAGGGTTTTTTATTCCTTTAATAGGGAAATGTACTAATTTAAAATTCAGATCCTAAAAGGGCTAGGTATCCTCATAGGGATAGTATAATTTTAGTGCATATTTATGGGTACCATCCCCACCAGGGTTTTACCTTGGCCAAGGTTTCCTTGAGAACAAATTCATGGTCTTATAAGTTGTATGTTTTATGTTTATGTTATTTTCATTTCAACAATTATCTGGTTAAGTTGGAAATTGATAAGTTTGAGTTTAAAGTGTTTTAATACTGATTCACCCCCCTAGTATTAATTAATCCTAAAATAATACTTATCTGATATGCATGGGAGATGAATATTGGGAAATTACAGAGAAAGCTTATTCCATTCCTAACGATAGAACTCAAGCTAGTGCTAATGAAAAGAAGAAATTCAAGGAAAATATGTTAGAAAGAGAAGATTTGATTAGTGCCTAGTTAGATACATAATATTCTCACATCTATAGATTGTGGAAAATTCATGACATGTGGACTAAAGTTGAAATTATTTATGAAGGTGACAAGTATGTAAAGAAAGCTAAGTTGCAGGGACTGAAAGAAAAGTATGAGGATATAAAGAAGAGTGAAAGCAAAACTATCCCATCCTATATTAAGAGGGTGAATCATATGGTTAGTTCAATCATATGTGCTAGTGGTACCTTGGAAGATAATGAAGTCATATAATTTTTTTTGAGATCATTTCCTGCGTGTTACAGTGAGAAAGTTGCAACTATTAAAGAAGTTATGACTGTGAAAAATATTACAAGAGAAGCTCTGATGGGTAGGCTATGTTCTTATGAGATGAACACTCTTTCTAAGGAGCTTCCGAAGGTTGAAAGTGCATTCAAAGCTAGTGTGACCAAGCATGATCAGGGAGAAAACTCTTCTAGAGTAATAAAAGACATCTAATATGCTAAGAAATGGGAAGACATCATAGAAGAGGAAATAAAAATTGATGAACTTGAATCCTTGATTGAAAGAAGAATTCCAAAAGGCTCTAGTAAGTATGAAGGAAGGTTACCTTTGAAATATTTTTCTTGTAATAAGATTGGTCATATTACATCTAGATGTCCAAATAAAGTTTTGAAGGAATCTAAGGTCAGATCTAAGAAATTTCATCCTAAGGGTCAAATTGGTACTCTTAGTTTTTCTCAGAGTACCATGTTAGAAATATGCAAAGACATGAAGAAATCCCACAAAAATAAGTGTGCCTTAAGGTCATGTGGTCCTATTTTTTTAGGGTGAAGGGTCTGCAGGAAGAGATCAAGTATTTTGTGTGCAAAGGAAGCAGTGGACGTGACACTTTTGGCAGAGATGGTTAACCCATGAGGAAGAATGCAACATTTGTGACTGATCTCTCAATAGTCACTTATCCCTCATTGGTCATGCTGGAGAGTAACTTATGGTTTTTATATAAAACTACACACTTATGAAGTGCCAAAATGCATGCACCTTTTGGAAGGAATTTCATGCACAGGTGGTTAATATGGAGAATTTTGTGGGCCCGTGCCCACAAGGTGGTGACATGGTAGAGAAAAAAGATATTACTATACACCACATGGATGAGTCAACCAATTGAGAAGATAGGTGGAAGGATGAATGTGCCTCTAGGTGGTGGTTTTTCATGAGATCACATGATTGGAAATCGGTTGGCAAGTTAAACAACGAGATGGAGAGTGCAGTTAGTCATGAGGTCAGTAGTTGTGTGGTAGTTAACAGTTTCAGGTTGAGAGAAGGCAACTAAAAGCTCAAGTTCAGTGGTTGAGAGGTTGTGAGAGATTAGGGAAGTTGGTGATGAGGTCATAGAGTTTGTGAGATGCTTCTATGTGGATCGACCAAGGTGAGGAGATGGATAGTTGTTGTGAGCTCGCGAGGTGAAAGATAATATTCTTCTAGGACTAGAAAGCTAGTGAACAGTTCCACATGGTGGTTGGTGATGATCTTGCGACGATTCAAGGATATAAAGGAAAATGATTAGGAGTTGGTGAATAAGGGTTATCTCCAGCATGCGAGAGGTTAATGAATTAACGGTTTCAGGTGGAGAGATGGAGATTGAGCTACTAATGGGTTGTTGTCAAGTCTCAAAATATTAGGGGGTATCATTAGGTGGTCCATGAGTTGGAGAGATTTTTCCACATGTCCTAGTTCACCCGTTGTGCCATAATAGATAAAGGTCAATAGTCAAAATTTTAAAAATAATTTCAAAAAGATAATTGGATCTGTTTCCTACATGCAAACTTACTACTGAATAGATATATGGTTGTCAAATCATCACCAAGAGATCTAATGGCCATGGTGGTTCATTTCAAGTTGCAGATAAGTAGATGGATCATGTTGGATGTCTGGGTTGACATAAATATGATCGCGGTGCGTTGTGAGGTTCAGATCTTTAGGATGGATCAAGTCTTATTGATGATTGAGTTGATGGATAGAGTGTGGTAAATGGGAAGGATTTTCAATGGTATATCAAAATCTAATTTTCATCTATTACTACACATATATTTTGGTCTTAGTTGGGTTCAGGTTAGCTCTCTTCAATGTGGTGGGTGACATTCTTTCTGAGTTTTTGGTGGTTGAGAATTAGTGTTTGTTTTTTCCCTAAAGTAGTCTGAAGTTGGTTTCATCCTAAAGATATAAGGGGATTCTTGGACTAATTTAAGTAGGATGATTGTAAAAAGCCATTTTTTTAATCAAGAAAGAGTGTAAATCTCTTAGTATTAGGGTAAAAGTACAAACCCGTGTCACACTTTTATAAAGGAAAAGGACCACAACATGCAAATTGTTCAACTTTAATGACATAAAAGGTGGCATTTGTATTTAGAATTTGAGGATGATGTAAACTAAAGAAA
>MU225556.1:307404-321432 GCA_018584345.1 Thuja plicata | reverse complement strand
CACTTTCAATGATTTTGTTAGATGACTTGTTAAGACATTTATAAGCCTTGCTTTTGGTTGAATACCCTAGGAAGATACCTTCTTCACTTTTGTAGTCAAGTTTTCCATTTCTATCATCCTTCAATATGTAACATTGACTACCAAAGATTCTGAAGTAACTTACATTGGGTGTATGACCATACCAAATATCATATGGTGTCTTCTTTATGTCCTTCTTCAATTGTACTCTATTTAATGTATAGACAGAAGTACTGACAACTTCCCTCCAGAATGTTTGAGTGATTCTTTTCTCAATCATCAATGTTCTTGTGCAGTCAATGATTGATCTATTTCTCCTCTCAGCAATTCCATTTTTCTGTGGTGTCCTTGGTGTAGAAACCTATATTTTAATTCCATGCTCATTGCAATAGTCAGTGAATTCATTTGAAGTAAATTCCCCTCCTCTATTTGACCTTAAGCATTTTAATTTATTTTCATTTTGTTTTTCTACCATTGCTTTGTACCATTTAAACATCTTAAATGCTTCTGATTTATCTTTTAAAAGAATGACTGTCATCATTCTAGAAAAATCATCAACAAAGAGAATAAAATACCTATCTCCATAGTAGCTCTTTGTCCTTATTGGTCCACATATATTTGTATGGACTAATTCTAGAATTGTAGTAGATGTATGGGTTTTGCTCTTGAAACTAGACTTTGTCATCTTACCTTTTTGACAATTCTTGCACATGATAGGCTCGGGCTTAGTCATTGTTGGTAAGCCTCCAACATTCCTTTTGTTTCTTATCTTTATCATGTTGTTAAAGTTCACATGACACAATATTTTGTGCCATAATTATATGTCTTCATTTCTAGCCATTAAACAAGTTGTCTTAGTGTCATCAAGGTAGAAAAGGTTACCTTTTGTCTGCTCACCAGTACCAATCAACTTTCCTGATTCATTGAAGATCTTTTCCTTCTTATTTTCAAATGCTACTTTGTGACTTGAATTATTGAACTAAGAAACACTTAACAAATTATAATTTAGTCCTTTAACCCAGTAAACATTTTCACATTTAATTAGGTTAATCAACATTATGGTTCCTTTACCTTCAATTGGACAAGGTGTATCATTTCCCATTCTTACTGAACCACCATTATAGTATTCAAATCTCTCAAACTTTTGTATATCACCGGTCATATGGTGAGTGCAGCCACTATCTATGATCTAGACATCATTTTTACTAACTTTAGATATGAGTGCAGTTTCTACATACATTTCTTCATCTTCATCTGAATCATCCTTCATGGCTACAAATACCATCTCGATGTCTTCTTCTGCTTTGGTGTAGGTGTCATCATCTCTATTCTCAGTTAGGTAACAAGATTTATTTCCTTTGTCCTTGTAGTCTTAGGTATCTCTCTTGTCATATTGTCGGTTTCTTTGGTAATCTCTATTTTCACCTTTATCAAACTTCTTCTCATATGGTCTGTCATTTTCTCTGTCATCTTTTTTTTGGTTTGGACATTGTTACCCTAATTTACAACATTCATCAAAATAACCAAAAATAGGAAAAAATTGCATTTTTAGAAGAGTCCAATTAATACTATCCTTCAGATATTATTAATCAACATTTTATCATTACATTCATTGTCAAAAGTTATCATCTATACTCTAAGAATTGATCACATTTTAGAATTTCAAATTTATAATTGATCAATGACATTGTGCATCCAAACTAAATGTAATATACAAGTGTCTTTTCATATTCCTTTTCATGTCAAGTAAATAATACATTGCACAATAGAAAGAAATATTGAAGTATGGAGTAGGGGTCCCATGCATTGCCTTGTGGTTGGGTTGCTTTCTGGTTGTCTATCAGGTCCTAGGTCTCCAAAGTCCATGTCTTCATCTGCATTTAGGTCTTTTAGGGTTAAACCTTCATCATGAGAAGAAAATGGGTGTTAGATCCAGTTGGATCTAAGCGATACATGAAACACAAACTTCATATAATCAAGTCTTCTAATACTGCATATCAATCTAATGAAATCAATGTAACAAGAAAACATGCATCCACAATATCTGAAACATAGTATTAAAGGGACTTGTTCTAAACATGAAACCTTTTGCTATTTATAGTCACTTTCATGCATGTTGTTATTGTCTTTATAATCAGATATCTGAATGAAAGGGATTTAGTATTCCTATTTGAGAAACCTTTTTCAGAATTTGATCAACCTGTTAATTCAGCAAACACAAATGAATCAACCAATATTCATGAATGAGTGTCATCCTAGCTAACACTCACCCACAAACATTAATTGATTCATTTTATCTACTGACCTAACAGAATGATTGGTGATATGTGTGCAAATAGGTGGATGTGTAACTGAATACAGGAAGCAAGAAGGAAATATAGTGGATGTCACGAGCCCGTGCTCAAACTTCACATAAGCCATTACATGCAAGAGAGATTGTTTACATCTCAGGAGGTTACTGCTCACATGCATAAGAGAGAAAGGATGCAAATACTTGAAAGAATACAAGTGATGCTATAGGAGACACATGAGCAAATAAAGATCTTTAATAAACTGAAAAAAATGCAGAATTGAAAGAATGTGAGCTTCACTGTTATTATACAAGTGGGAAATAACAAGAGATGTTGTTACAGTAAGTATACCAAATGCAAAAAAGGTACAAGATTTTATTTTTGAGGATCCATGTTGAAACCATATGCCTAGTGATTGATCATATTTTCTATGTTATGAGGTACTTCTATTATGTTTATTAAACAGTTGGATTTGCAAAGTGAAAGATGCATAACAAGAAATGTCAAATACTAAAAAAGGATAGAGAACAAGGGTTTCAATAATAGCATGTTTTTATGCTTTCATAAAATGGACATCCACAGAAGACAAACATTATGGATAAAGTACCAGTGATTGTCCATCCAAAGATTTTAAAAGATGCTATTATAATTCATAATTTTGGAAGGAATACAGTTTCATGCCTTCAAACAAAGTTTCAAAAGGATATCTTTATGCAGGGTATTTAAATAAAATACATCTTATACTGTTGTATTGGAAGATAATGTTCATTCATGCATACATTATACAATCATGATAACAATGCAGGGTATACTTTCATAATGATAAGACATACGTGCCAGTTAGGGTTCCCAATTTGAGTATGGCCCATTGGATTCACGAGCCCGTGCTTGAACCCCATGGGTAGTACCGTATATGCATTTTAAAATAACATTGTGTTTTTTGCACTATAAAGAACAACATTTTCAAAATGTTTTAAAACATGTTATGATTCCATTTTTAAAAAAAAATATGCTCATACTATTATTAGTAAAAATGAATATGTGTTTTTATAACATTACAAGCATACTAGAGAAAGATCTTGTATTTTTTTTTTTAGACAGAATAAAGAATGGATGTTCGGCCTGGACAAAGGAACATTTGTTATGCTTACTGCAGTATTATGTTTTTAGAAAAACATTAAGTTTTATGCTTTTAAGCATAAAAAAATAGTCATGAAGGAAGATGTGTTCTTGACAAACTAGGTATGGGATCTATATTTTGATGGATCTAAGAATAAGGATGGTATTGGTGCAGGAGTTATGTTGGTTTCACCTCATGGTGATAAATTTTATGTTGCTTACAAGTTATCCTTTCCATGTTCTAACAATATAGCAGAATATGAAAGTCTTATTCAAGGCTTGGAATGGGCTAGGAAAAGAGGAGTCAAATGCTTGAGGGAATTTGGGGATAGTGTGTTGACAGTAAGATAGGTGAGAGGTATTAATGCTATAAAAAATGACCTCTTGAAGCTGTATTAATCCAGAGTTTCTGATAGTTTGGATAATTTTGATGCATTTAACCTTATTTCCATACCTAGAAGGAAAAATATGCATGCTGATAGGTTGGCTGGTATTGGTGCTCATGTTTCAATTACTGAAAATAAAGGAAAGATCTCAGATCATTCACATGTTAAAATTGTTGTAAGACCATCTATCCCAGACAATAATATTAATTGGCAGGTGTTTAATACCGATGAACATATTTTGAGTTTTATGACAGAAATGAAGGGTTTTTAGCCCCCAAAAGTGATAAATATGATTAGCAAATGGAGAATCAAGTTATTCAGCTAAAGACTAATAAGATTCCAAGGGGATTGGTTAGCCTAGAATCAACTTTTAATTCTGATGATCAATTCAGAAAGAATAAAACTAGTTTGCTAGTTAAAGAAGATCATTATGAGGAAGTGGAGATTTTCAGAGACAAGTATCTAAAGGTTGGTAAAATAAATTCTCCCAAAGAAAAATAATTATTTATTGATCTTTTTAGAGAATATAGTGATGTGTTTGCTTGGGATTATGCTAATTTGAAAGGATTTGATCCTCAACTAACTCAGCACACGATAGAATTAGAACCAAATGTAAGACCAATCAAGCAAAGGAAAAGGCCCATAAACCCCAAATTAGAGCCTTTAATGTTGAAAGAACTAAGAAAACTCTTAGATGGTGGTATTATATTTCCTATTAAGCATACATCTTGGGTTTCTAACTTAGTTCCAGTAAGGAATAAGAATGGAGAGATAAGACTTTGTGTAGACTTTAGAGACCTCAATAGGCAATCTCTAAAAGATAGACACCCTTTTCCTTCCATGGAACATTTTTTACAATATGTTTTTGGTTCTGAGAGATTTTCACTCCTAGATGGGTATTCTGGTTATAACTAGATTTTAGTCAAAGAATTTGATCAGTTTAAAATAGCTTTTACAACCAAATGGGGTACCATGGATTATAGGAGAATGCCATTTGGGTTATCAAATGTTGGGGCCACTTTTCAGAAAGTGATGGACATGGCTTTCAAGAACTTAATGTATAAGTTTATTCTAGTGTACCTAGATGATGTGACAATTTACAACAAGGTTGCAAATCAACATATCGATCATTTGGGACAGATTTTACAGAGATGTAGAGAATTTGGGATTTCTTTAAACCCAAAGAAATCTGTATTTACAGTTCATGAGGGAAAACTCCTAGGATAACAGGTGTCTAAAGAGGGTACACTGATAGATCCCAAGAGAATTCATGCAATTTTGGAACTTTCATTGCCTAAACACAAGAAAGGATTGCAGAGTTTTATTGGGAGAATAAATTTTGTAAGAAGGTTTATTCCTGATATTGTAAATATGTTAAAACCACTAACTGCTATGCTTAAGAAGGATGTTCCTTTCAACTAGACTGATGAGGGAAAGAAAAATTTTGAATTGATAAAACAGGCTTTGTCTTCAGCCCCTACTCTTGTTAATCCCAATTTTACTAAATATTTTATTCTATATGCTTATGGTGGTGCTGATACTATTTCAGCAATGTTGGTTCAAAAGAATAATGAAAAATAGGAGCAGCCAGTTGCTTTTTTTAGCAAAGGTATGGATGACTATGAGAAAAGGTACAATTTTGTTGAAAAACATGTACTAGCTATTATTAAAGCTTTGAAGAAGTTTAAAAATTTGATTGCAAAGAATAAAGTACATTTTATGGTTGCCCATCCTAGTATTAAAGAGTTTTTGTTGAACAAGGATGTTAATGAAAAGAGGGTTGGATGGATAACAAGGGTTATGGAGTATGATGTACATATTCATGTGAGTAAGCTGGTTAGAGGAAAAGGCCTTTGTGTTCCAATGTCGGAAGAGGAAGAACAAGCTGGAATTACTAAAAAATCTGAACCTTTTCAAGGAGATGTTGTATTATTTAATGATCTCACAACTTGGTTATCAGATATGACCAGATTCTTGCAAACTAGACAATGCCCAAATAATCTTGATAAGGCAAAGAGGAGATACTATAGGTTACAATCTATTCCCTATGTTCTTATTGATGGTATACTTTATAGGAAGGATTATTCTGGAATGTTTCTCAGATGTATTGATTCACTAGATCAAACCAGAATCTTATTTGAATTTCATGATGGATCTTGTGGGGGAAATTTCACTCCTAAAACTATAGCCTAGAAAATACTAAGGCCAGGCTATTATTGGCCTAATTTATTTAAAGATTCTCATGATTGGGCCAGAAGATGCCATAAATGTGCTATGTTTATAGGTAAACAAAAGCTAGCAACACTTCCATTAAAGCCAATTGTGATGGATCAGCCATTTTCTAAGTGGGGAATGAACTTTATTGGTCCTATAAATCCTAATTCTAGTGCAAGTCATAAATGGTTTTTGACTACTATTGATTATTTTATGAGATGGACTGAGGCTATTGCACTAAAAGACACTACTAGACTTGCTATGTTAAAATTTTATGAAGATATTGTAACCAGGTTTGGAGTTCCTCAATCAATTATCTTTGATAATGCTATGGATTTTATTGGTTTAGCTATTACAAAATGGGCTGTGAAGAATGGGGACTATTTAAATACTTCTTCTAACTATTATCCTGAGGGTATGCAGTGTCAGGTTTATGCATTATGAATGATATGTAATAAAGTTGGTAGTATGTATAGAAAGATGTATTTTTAATCTATCAACTTTAGGGGTGCAAAACTTAGGGCTTGATTTAGGGCACTTATCAGGCCATATAGTTTAGTAGTCTGATAGTGTGAAAGGATTTTTTGGGGGAAATATTTTAAAGAATTAAGCTATGTGGGCTATATAGTGGGTCCTTGGCTTCATGTTTAGGAATCCAAGATTGTAAAGGGAAGAGATTTTAGTGAAATTCTTGTTCCTATAGCTATCTGTTTATATTTTTTGTGTTCATTGTTGGTTCATGTTTTGTGATATTGATTTTGTGCAAGAGAATGCTTGTATTCCTTGCCATTATTTTGAGATTCATTTCATGTAACTACATAGATTTTGAAAAGAATAAATTTTCCCCATTTTTCATACATCTTGTGGTGATCATTTGTTCAAATCCTATTCAATTTTCTGCATTCAAGTGTAAAACATTTGTAGCATGGATTAGTGGATTGTATTATTTCCTATTCTAGATTACAGAATATAAGCCTTTTGTAGAATATGCATGTTGTTGATAGTAAGATTGCTATTTATGGTTAAACCCTAGTAGTGACCTTCTAATTAGCCTATGTATTGGATAGTGGGTGATATTGCAAAGATCATTAGGGTGTGTTAAGTGAGTGTTAGTTTGAAGCTTTGAGAGATCTGAATCTATTTGGTGTATCACCTTTTCAATTTTTTTCATGCAATTTTAGTTAGAGTTTCTCTCTTTCCTTCCAAAAATTAGGAGAAGATAGTATAAAATTGATACCCAAATTCAATAGGAACCAGCCTAGAATTCAGAGACTCCTTCTCAATCATAGTCTACCCACAGCTAGAGAAGGTTTCCATTGTTAGGATGGAATTGTCATGTAGCCCTAATGCCTGAGTTGGGGTGACAATTCTAAACCTCAAGAGACATCTTGCAGCAAAGTGCCCAACTTATTTACAATTGAAACATACAAGTGGTAATTTACCTTTGTTTTTGCCTTTGCCTCTCTGAAATCTTCTATCCATAAGTGCTTCAATCTCATCAAGTCCTTGATCCTCATTGTCACTTTCAATATCATTTCTAATAGCATGTATATGACTTGAGTTAATTATCTTTAGAGAATATTTGAATGCAGATTCTATAGATGGTAAGACACTATTGTCAAAGTTATTCAACTCAAATGGAATTAGTCTACCAATTAGACTATCTAGAGTAACTGTATTGTTTGCAACTGCTCTCATTGCTTGAATAGCAGAAACTCTAATAGCATAAATAGGAAATAAGATTCTTAAGATTTTGCTTACCACTGTCTCCTCTTCAAGTACACCTCCAACACCTCAGATATAATTTACTACCTCTTTGATTTTGCAGCTATACTGAGTAATGTTTTCTCCTTCTTTCATCCTTAGGTCATCAAACCTCCCTCTTAGGCTTCCCGCCTTTGCTCTGAGTGCATTGACATCTCCTCAATGTACAAGCTTCAGCTTATCCCACATTTTCTTTGCAGAGGTGTAGGTTTTGACATCTTCAAACTCAGCATCAGAGAGTGATGATGCAAGTTCTATCATCATGTAGGCATGCTCATGCTTGACTCTTAACTATTCAAGAATATGAGGTCCTATAGGAAACACATATTTAGTATCTAAGTATTGAACAATATCATTTCCAATACCTGATAAGTGGAGTCTTATTATGCTTTTCCATGATGTATAGTTGTCTTTATTCAACTTGGGCACATCTCATCTATTCATCTTGTGATCTTTTGCTTGAGTTTTTAAACTCATTTTATAAGCACATAAACTCTGATACTAATTGTGAGTAATAACTGAGAGGGGGCGTGAATCAATGGCCTAAAAATATTCCAATAATCAACCCTTAAAACTTAGTACCACAATATTATACTTCTATTTATCTTCAGTCCTATAAGATGAATGCCTCCAAATACTTATATCAATTTACCACTGCTCGAAATTCTTTGTAAAACCTTCTACTACAGATTTACCAAATAGAAGTCTGTTAATTTACCGAAAGATAGTAAATTATCTAGAGTATACTGATCAATCTAGTTAAGTGTAATGAAAAACACTAAATTAATGACTCATAAACACATTGACACGTGGTTTTTTAACATGGAAACCCTATTAAGGGAAAAACCACTTGGGACCGGTAATCCAAAATTTCCACTTTTCTGAAGTGATCTCGGTGAAGAGCCAACCCTATTAAAGGTTACAACCACACTATTAGGTGTGAACTTGTTAGAGGATTTAAAGTGTAGTCTATCACTTGATATCGGGCATCTCTATGCTACCATCCTTGATCAAACATTCACTTGGCCTGTCAATAGGTATTTGGCATCTCATGCTATCTTCATGATCATAATTTTTGATACTCCTTGGGATGTATCTCAATATAGAAAGGATCTTTAAATCCCACTCGGTTAAGAGACTTTCTAAATAAATGGTTAAACTAAAATAGTATGATCTGTTCACATATACAACTTATACTTGCAGATTTTTAGATCTATTGTAACCTCACAAAACTATTCTGATCAATATAACTCTGTTTATACCTTTGCTCCACTTTGATTCTTCTCAGTGATGTTGTTCTCTATTTCTCGGTGTCCACAGAAAGCTTTAGCTCTTTCCTTAGCTTGATTAATCAGCACTATATGAACTTTCTCTTCAGCATCCTCTTTTTCTTTTTTGCCCCACACCAATTTGTAATGAATTGAGTTGTCTCATTATAAACATGATATCAATGTTATTAGGTTCTTGATCTTCTTGATCTGGTGTGATCCACAATTCTCACCAATTATATTTAAAGAAAAACTCTTTTTTTATCTCACTGAGATCTTCTTGCCAACTGGACAAAACAACTTTAAATCAATTACTTATCTATGGCTTATCTTGTCGATGAAAACAATGATAACTGCTAGTTAACTCTATATTTAGCTTTTCTAGCTAGATGTTTTGTCATTTCTTGAGTCAAGTTAACTTTGGTGTTTAACTCTTTGATAGCGTTGATCAACACTCCAGTTCTCCTCAGGCTTCTCCATCATATTACACTATGTTTCTGGCCATTGAGTTTTCTTGCGATTCTGCTCGTCGGTAATGCCCATCAATGTTCTTTCTTGGGCATCATTGTGACTTGACTGTCGGTGATCTCTATCTATTGGGTTCCACTGACCACCAGTGTTTGTAGTCACAATGTGAATGCTTGTATTTTATGCATTACATAAAGAATAATCTTTATCTCTCTGATTCTTTGAAGTATTTAACACTTTGATTATAACCGATTAGATTATATCAAGTTGACATCAATGAAAATACAATCCATTAACTGATTTAATGTCTTGCATTATCCTTCTGCATTTTGGTGATCAACTTAACATCTTCAAACATTCAATCAGTTACATGTCATCATATTGTAATGCTCTTGATGGAAAGATGACTTACTTACTAAGAGACAAAGAACCTCATACATTGAGAGATTCTTATAAGATGAAAATCAATATTGAAAATAATAGAAGAGCCTCAGCAAAACTTGAAAAAAGAGATGATGGTAGGCTCTGGAAAGAATCTAAGGGACACTCCAGTAGGTTTCCTAAGGAGGAGGACAAAATGGACAAGTTAGTAAATGTTGTGAAGGACCTTGTTGATAAGGTAGATAAAAAAGAAAAAGGTGTTCGGATTAAGTAATATCGGGGGGGGGGGGGGTTGTGAATTAGTATTACAACACTTTAAAAATAAACTTAACAATTTACATCTTAACCAAATAATTACTTAAATGAAAAGAACATAAATACAAAATACACAACTCATAACACCATGATTTTGTTCATGAGGAAACCCTAGCCAAGGGAAAACCCCAGTGGGGATGATACCCACAAATATGCCCTAAAAGTATTTTGGCCCTACTAGGAGACCTATTCCTATTAGGATATGAATATTATATTAGTATATTTCCCTATTAAAGGAATACAAAACCCTGTTAGGGGTATACACTAAGCACACTGCTCTTACAATCAGAAAATTGTCTCTATTACAATGCTTTATCAAAATGAACTTTATACAAGCATCTGCTATGCTCAAGTAGTTCTAGTTGTATCTTGCATCACCTTCTATCTTATTCTAAAATCACAATGCATCCATTCATCTGATCATATAATATCCATACTTCAATTCTCAAAACCTTTCCATATATATACTTTATCTCATACTCAGTCGGCTCCCAAATACATCACAAAATGTGATTAAATCTTATCCAAAAATAAAATAAAAATTTGATGATCATACATTACCAAAATTAGGGTAAGACCTAATCCAAATCCAACTTAGCATGATTTTATTCCATGTTACACTCCTTCAATCATCACGACTATTTTACTACTCTATCTCGCTGCTACACTATCTTTGCATGACTTCAATCATCTGTAACTTTCATCTCTGAAATCCAAAACTCAAGTGACCTTAACTAAAGGTCTACCATATCCAAAAATACCTTCCTCTAATCTTTTATGACATATTTCATCAAATATATTGGTCACTTCCCAAAACTTTACTCCTGTACTCGGTAAACTTCTTCCTGAACTTAGTCATTTTTAAAAAACCTTAACACCAAAACTATGTTCCACTCCAAGTGACCATACATAACTATAGTGTTTCCATAAATGAAAACCCTTATACACTCCTGAATGATCCAGTTTCCAACAATCTCTCCCTTTGGTATTGATGGCAACACTTAGTGAAAAATGACTAAGTGCTCAATACCAAAATAATGAATAAGTATATACTCTACTTTATATGCATATTATTTCTTCTATATCTCCTCTGCTACTCCAAAATTATCTTTTCTATCTTTCCTCTGTCAATTTTTCATATCTACTACTCCCCCTTTGACATCAATGACAAAGGTGTACACAAAAATATAGTATATATAGAAAAATTGTACAACTGATCACCAAATATTTAGACCATGTGTAGTACATCTTGGAAAGAGCTTTCTAAGATCTTCACCTCTTTAGTCCAATTCTATACCATAATCTCACCCACATGGATTAGTCCATGCAGCACAAATGATGATGTCTCTAGTCCCTTCAACTCAATAGGCATGTTTTCTATGTTGGCCTTTTCTATTTTATCCATGTCAGAAAGGTGTATCTTGAGAATTGATAGCTTAGGAGCGATCAAATTATTCAACACACAAAATATTCCCATAGCCCTCCCTTTCTCTATTTCCAACACACTTATTTTGTCCAACAATTAGTAAAATTCCTTGTCTAGCTCTAAAAAAGTGTGTGAGGAGGTCTCACAATTGTGTACCAGCTTGTCTAATGTCTTCCTGTCATGTGTAATAATGTCCTTAATGTTCTAAAGGTGTTTGATAGGATTTATAAAATAACTGTATAACTTCCTCTCATGTGCCACACAAGCCTTTGCTTCAGAAAAAATATTCCCCGATATGCCCAAGTCCCATGTAATAGACTTTCATACTTCCTCTAGCTTCTTCACCAAAAAAATCTACACGACTTTTGCTTCTTCAATCTTCTCTAGAGACTAAAAGTGACTATCAAAGTCATCTAATGTTGTGTTCAGGTTATGTGTTGTATCATTTCCTTTGAAAGTAAAAGGTATAGGTAGGATTTTGTTGATAGTATCAATTTCCCTTTCCAATACCCTTGAATTCTTCTCAGTTTTCTTCTCCAATCTCTCTTTTTCTTTAGCAAATTATATGTAAGATAGCTTCATTAACTCATCTCCATCCATTCTCTCTACATTAGTATTCAATGTTCTATCTCCACTTGCCAACAACAAGGTTGAAGAAACAGGTGAAATTTTTTCTTGTTTTACTTTAGCCTTAATCTCAGGTTTCTTCTTACCTCAGCAATGCCCGGTTTGTATCCACTTTTAGAGGGATCTTATTCATTAGGTTCATTTGTTTATTTTCCATCACCTCTATCAAAATGAGGTCCATTATCAGTATTCCCTTCAAAAGGGTCATTAGTATCTAGCGAGGTGTCCAAAGTCATAGGCACACCCACAAAAAATAAATTAGGTTTCTTTACTGTACTGACAAATTGATTATCATCTTCTCCATCCTTAGGTGAATCAATATTTATTACTATAGGCTTGGATGACTCCATATTTATCTAGACCAATAATTTCATGGATCAAATCACTGCAAATATTTACAGGCTTCTCACCAATCCAAATGAATTAGTCATGCACTCTACTCAACACAATCTTGAACCATTCTTCTTCATCAAAATCATGCATTTATGTCATTTTGAATACACCAAGATTCTCAAGATGAGTGAACTCATCCATCCATTTTCCATCCTCTTTAATAATGTCTTTCATTTTCTTGTAGATCTCAAAGTTTCCCAGAGACTCATACTTGCAGTGGATATATGCCCTAATATCCTCGACGTGTAAAACTCTATAGGGTGTTTGAGAAAACATGCCTTTAGGATCGTCCTCAGTTGATTTTCAAGGAAGCTTATTGAATTTGTATCTAGGTCTCTCATTTACATAAAAAAATCATAGGAGTATCCATATTCAAATGCTGCAAGTAATATAAATTTGTGCTTCAATCAATCATAAATGTCCTAGCTTCTTTAGTCCTTCTTGCTCAAATCACTGCTCTTCTTCAACTTTTCTCTTTGAATAGTGATTAAATAATTTCTTTTGATTACCCTTTTACTTCACTATGAAAAGAATGACATAGTTCCCAATAAACTCAACTTTGCAATGATCTAGTAGATCATCAATCTGGCAATCGCAAGATATAGTGTTTAAGCTTTGCGATCTCAGATAGGAATTTCATACCAATCATACATACTCTCCATAAGCTCACAAAAGCTTATTCCACATAAACAAGGGCTAGATAATTTTCTGTGTATTTCTCCAAAGGTCCCCATAAGACCATGCTTGGCCATCTAGGTCAAGGAAACAACATCAGGCAAAGGTTCAGTAGAAAGTATTGAATCTCCCTGAACCTTAGGCTCACTCAGCTCCTTCACCTTCCAAAATTTACCACTTTATTTCACAAATTGATTGTCAAACTCTTCCATGTACTCTACCATAATTTTTCCAACACCACCAATATTTTTATTTATAAAAATAGGTGGTGGTCTACTGTTACTTGTAGATCTAGTATACCGGAAAAAACTTTCTATATGTCCTTGTTTGTTACATTTGTATCATGTAGGAGATGATCTATTCTGATTAATCTGCAACTTTCAATACTATCCAATGTTCCCTAAGTTATTGCACTTGTAACATGTGATCTTAGCTATTGTTTCTTCTCTAATATAATCTTTCTTAGTGTAGGATTGATCATGCTTCTTGCATTTTTTCTTCTTGTGTCCATATTCATAGAAATTTAAACAATAACCTATTAATAAGTAGGAGATATTTTTCCACAGTAAGTCAAATTGTGATATTTCTATCAGGATTCAACTGTGTAGTTTTTGAGTCAAACTCATTGACCCATAATTCATGAGTAGTGGTTCACATGAACCCATCTCTCATGAGAATGAATG
>MU225556.1:282014-300046 GCA_018584345.1 Thuja plicata | reverse complement strand
TCATAGAAGACTTAAATGCAGACTCTAAGTTTGGTAAGACACTATTATCAAAGTTATTCATCTCAAATGAAATCAGTCTACCAATTAAACTATCAAGAGTAACTGTATTGTTTGCTACTTCTCTCATTTCTTGAATGGAAGAAACTATAATAGCATATACAGGAAGTAAGGTTCTTAAGATTTTACTTACCACTATCTCCTCTTCAAGTGTACCTCTAACTCCTCGTATATAATTGACTTCTTATTTTATTCTTGTGCTGTACTATGTGATATTTTCTCCTTCTTTCATTCTGAGATCATCAAATTTTCCTCTAAGGCTTTCTGCCTTGGCTCTCAGAACATTTGTATCACCTCCATGTACAAGCTTCAGTTTGTCCCACATCTTCTTTGCAGTTTTGCAATCTTTGGCATCTTCAAATCTAGCATCAGAGATTGAGGAAGAAATCTCTATAACCATGCAGTTGTGCTAATGCTTATCTATCAATTGATCTACTGTCAATAATCCTATGGGCAACACATATTCAGTATCTAGGAATTGAGTAACATAATTACCAATACCTGATAAATGGAGTCTTATCCTGCTTTTCCATGAAGCAAAGCTGTCTTTGTTCAACTTTGGCACATCTCGTCTGTTCATCTTCTGATCTTGACTTGGGTCTTGAAACCTTCTGTTCTAAGCACGCAAGCTCTGATACCAATTTTTAGTAATAACTGAGAGGGGGGGTGAATCAGTGGCCTCAAAAATTTATCCTTCAAAATTTAACCACCAATCAATAAACCTCAGATTATTAAGTCCCTACAAGATGTATGCCATGCAATACTATTACTGATTAACTGTCTGTCAGTTTTCTTTGTCAATCCTTATTCTTTCTTGATTACCAATTAGTAGTATAACTATTTACCGAAACTCAGTAAATAAGCAGAGTATACTGATCAATCTAGAGTTAGCTATGCAAGATACAAAATAGTAAAGAAATGAATCACACACATAACACATGAATTTTTAACATGGAAACCCTATTAAGGGAAAAATCATTGGGACCGGTACCCCAAATTTTGACTCTTCTGAACTGAGCCCTGTTAGGAGCCAACCCTATTAAAGGTTACAAACACACTGTTAAGTGCGACCTTGTTAGAGGATTTTATACATAGAGGTTGTCACTTAGCATCAGACATCTATTGCTACCATTCTTGAATCAGCCTCCTTCTTAGACTCTCAATAGGTATCGGGCAAGTCCAATGCTACTTTCATGAATCAACCTTTTTGGCACTCCTTAGGATGTACATCAATATATAGAATACTGTTAAGTCCTTCTCGGTTAAGAGACTTGATGCTTCAATGGTTAAACTGAAACACTATGAACTGTTTCTATTGCAACTTTAAATTATAGATTTTCAGATCTATTTAAGTACATTACGTCTCTTACCAATGTATCAATTCAATCCTTTTTCTCTATTACTTTCTGCTTTGTGATGTTGTTCTCACAGTTTGTCAGTGTCTGCATAATTCTTTAGCTCTTCCTTCAGCTTGTTTGATCAGGACTACATGAAGTTGTTCTTCATCAATTTCTCTTCAGCATCCTCTTTCTATTCACTCCCCTTAATCCCATTCATAAATGAATTAAGCTTGTCTCTTATATAGACATGATATTCATTATTTCTTGATTCTTGATTCTTGGCGTAAAAAATAATCTAGCCAATTAGATTTAAAGCATAACTCTTAATTTATCTCGTAGATATCTTCTTTCCAATAGTACAAATCAGCTTTAAATCAATCACTTATCTCTGGTCGAATAAAACAAAGTAGAAAACCAGTTAAGTCTATTTTTAGCTCTGTCAGCCAGATATTTTTTCATTTTCTAAACTTTCTATTCCATCGGTCACCACTACAGTTAGTTGTCGGTGCCAACTGACAGTTCCATCGGTGAGACTCTAGTTAGCTTCATGATCTCCATCCGTCGGGCATCATTGAAATTTTTCTATTTGAGAAACCTTCTGACTTTGCTCATCGGGCAATCTATGGTTTTCTTCATCGGGAATCACTATGCTTCTGATCATTGGGTATCACTGTGAGTGTCTTTCTTTGCTCTGGCTATTGGTGTGCACTCCATCGGTGTTGTTTGTCACTTATTGAATACATGACTTTTATGTATTTCTAAAATCATAACTTTGATTCCTTTGGTTCTCTGAAGTCTTTGGAAATATGTACATGACCGTATAGATGATATTAAGTTGACATCAATGACAATCCAATACATTAACTAATTTTAATGCCTTGCATTATCTTCAACTTAGCATTATCAAACATTCAATCAGTTACATGTCTCATAACCAGAAAAGGGTTTGTAAGGAATTTCACCTCTGCAATCTCTCTTCATGTGACCAAATTTGTTTCATCCAAAGAATCTACCTCTGAAAGGTCTAATCTTCTTTCTAGGATCTTCTTGTATAGGTCTTTCTTCATCTATCTTTTCTTCACATTTTTCTTTTTGAGATTAAGAACATTTAGCTTCATTGAAGCCAACTTCTGTAATGTCTCCTTTAGGTTTCTATCTCTTTGTTCATTAATCTTGTCATTTCTCATTTAAATTTTTTCAATGTGTTTCTTAGCCTCAACAAGTTCTCCTTTTATGATTTGGTTGTATTTTTCTATTTTATGACACTTCATTCTGTAGTCATCAAGTTCAATCTGGCTTTTTCCCATCTAAACATTTTCATTCTTTAGGATTTATTTAACTTTGGTTCTTTCATCTTTTTCTTTATGAATTTCTTTAGCCATATGAAGAGAAGTAGTTTCATGTTCCTCCTAGAATGTATCTTTTTCTTGTTCAAACTATTTGAACTTATCTAATGGATCATTATCTAAATCCTCTTTTATCTTTTCCATAAGATCTTGTCTTTGATTTCAACTTGTTCCTTGAGTTTCTTGATGAAACCTTCTTCTCTTCTCAACTTGAATTTCAAATCACCATTTTCAGCTTTAGCCTTATCAAGGTCTTCTAGTGTTCCTTCAAAGTTCTCTTCCAAACTTTTAGAATCCATATTTATCTCCCTTAAGTTGTTAGGCTTTCTCTCCAAGGGCCAAAATCTCTGGTACCAATTGTTAGTGTAGACACCCAAAAATGGATAGGCTTGCGACTTTACATTAAAAACACTACTTTTCATCTATTATTAATGATTTTTTAATCATTAATTAATCATCTATTTTCCTCTAAATTCATTCCCCAAATCATCTAATCAAATTCTCAAAATTAATTAAATTATTACTTTTATTTAATTAATTAACCTTAATTGATTAATTACTATTAATTAATTAATTAAATTCAATTTCCTATAGTTTAAATTCAAATATTTAAACTTACTAAATAAATTCTTCTAATTAAATTAATTTCGATTAAATTAATTTAATTTCATTGAATAAAGCAATTCTAAATAAAAAAGAATTCAATTATCTCACATGTTGAAAACTTTAATTAAATACATGAATTAAATATTCATTTATCTTCAAAGAGATAACTCCAATCAAATCACATGGGTTACTCCACCCATCTCTTTAGTTCACATGGGTAACTCCACCCACCTTTTCAATTCTAAAAGGTAACTCACAATTAGCTCTTCAGTCAACCAAACTCTATCTTCTTTTTACCAAATGAAGAGGTGGAGTTTACTGATGGCTTCTCCAGTTTCCTTTGATCTCAACCGTTCATCTCCCTATCTTTGGGATTGATCTCAACCGTTCATTTCATCCCCAATTCCTATATAATAAACCCTTCATAACCATTTGAATGATCTTGAATTTCAAGCTCTCATGCACCATTACTATGTCAGTTTGGTTCTAGCATTCAAGCCATCTTGCGATCACACACCCATTTTTATTAGCAAATTCTTGACACTTCTCAAGTCCTAGATGCTGCCCACACCAATACTGAGCATCAAAAATAATGTTTTGGAAGGAGTAGAGAGAGACAATAGAAGCTTTCAAGCACTTTGGGGTTTGCATTCATTTGTTTTCCTTTCTTTATTTGTACATTTTATTGGCTACATTTCAAGTTATTCATTTTAGTGGTTCTTGTGTACTTGATTTCTATCATTTTAAAATCATTGCTACTAACCCTCACCTTCGGAAATCTTGGGAACCATGAATCATGAAAAGAAGCGTACATTTTGGTGAACCCGACGTAAACATACAACCCGCGTGAAATTTGGTCATATCTTTCAAACCGCATGAAATTATTTTATAAATTTTTTTTTGCAGGTTGACGCTGATCTAAGGAGGCCGCAAACAAAAATTCAAATTTTTCTAAGTTTTTTTATTTTTTTATAATTTTTCTGTGATATTTCATAAAAAATCATTTCTGGGCACAAATTAGAGTTTCTTTTCAAGAAAATTACATTTTTGGAAAGGTATTGAAATTATAGAGGGGGTTTACTCTCTGTGATTTTAATTTCTATGAAATTATTTTGCAAAAATAACATATCTTTTTAAACTGGTCTTTTATTATAAAATAGGTCCCCAGGGCACAAATTAAGGAATTGTGATTTAAATTATTTTTTACAGGTATTATTTGACGTAAGAAAGCTACAGTCCAAAATTTAGATTTTTTTGAATTTTTTATGATTTTTTATAATATTTTTATGATATTTCATAAAAATTTAATTTTCGACACAAATCACCATTTCTTATCAAAAACATTACATTTTTGGAAAGGTATTGAAATTATAAAGGGGGTTTATTCTCTGTGATTTTAATTTCTGTAAAATTATTTTACAAAAATAACAGATCTTTTCAAACTGGTCTTTTATGATAAATTGGGTCCCTAGAGCAGAAATTAAGGAATTCTGATTTAAAATTTTTTTGTAGGTATTATTTTACGTAAGAAATGAATTTTTTATGATTTTTTATAATTTTTTATGATATTTCATAAAAATTTAATTTTGGATACAAATCAACATTTCTTATCAAAAAAGTTACATTTTTGGAAAGGTCTTGAAATTATACAGGGAATTTATTCTCTGTTATTTTATTTTTTCTCAGAAATATTTAAAAAAAAAAGAAAGATCTTTGAATTTTTTTTCTTTTTGTGTGTTGTTTCTTGATTTCTTGGTAGGATTGAGAAAATGACTAATGGCCAAGAGGATAATCAGACACATACTAGGTGCTAGAGCATTAAGAGCTGCCAGAAGGAGAACCATCAACTATCAATCACAACAAAGGGCTATTCTCGTAATCATAGCTGAAGATCAAAGCGAAGCATACACGAGGTACATTGATTCAATTAAGAGATTTGTAGGTAAGTATAAAGTCACCATTAGTTTCAGCAATCTCAATAATCCTGGAGTTTCCAGATATTCTACTGTCTTGAATTGAGAAGCTTTCATTTTTTTGAGATACTAAACACTTTATTTTGACAGGTTCGAATTGAGAAGGCAAGATAACAATACAACATAAAATTCATTCACTTGTCAATTTGGGTTTAAAAAGAACAGTGTTTGTCAAACATCTCACATCTTACATTTCAAAATTGGGCTTAAAATTGATGGGGGGACTAAAATTGAACAAGGAAAAGAATTTATCGATTTGGTGCATTAAAATTGAACAAGCAATCAACACCTACTTTTGGGCTTAAAACTAAACACTTGTGCTTGTGTGGTGGTGTAGCTTAGTTGACATTTCAAATTTTTGGAGCTTAATCAATTTACCTTGTGTCTTGAGTTTTGGGTGCATTTGCACAATCTATTAGATTAAAAACCTTTATACTTTTTAGAAAGGCCTATCCAGGGAATGCGCTTCTTCCTCGGAGAACAACCTTAAACCAGTAATCCTTCCGATCAGTATATAAAAATGGCGCGAACCAAAGTTCTGTCTTATTTAGCCAAGCTCGGGCGAGGTGTCTTAATGATAGTCTAGATTGAGTGAATATCCCTAAGGAGCTAGCGTGGTCAACTAGGATCTTAAGTGAGTCACACACGTACAAACCAATTGGATAGACGCCATGGACCCTTACTACAACCTTTTTATTTAGAGACCAATCCGATTTACCTTCAAAAAGGTACCTTATTATAGTGCAAGGGGTTGCGGAATTTCCCCCCAAGATTTCCAACATATGTGTCCCACAGTATTTGTGTAGCTAAAGAGATCTTCACTCCATGGCAACAATACCTAGCAATGGAAAAAACATGAGCGCCTACGTCATGGACCTTCGTGTCCTAGTAGTGTAACAATTGTTGTTTGAGCTAACTGAAATTTAAGCATTGGGCCTATAACATTATATTCTAAAGCCATTGACCTAGATTAATCTGACTGTTCATTGTTGAGACCTCCTGATAACCTTGCAACTTGAAAAAGTTGTAGAACATACACATTGTCAGTCGCCATTATTCAAAACATAGTGTCTGTTGTGCTTGTTCTTTGATCAGTTTTTGAAAATGCAAAACAAACATCCATTGTCAAAATGAGTCAAACGTGTTAAATTCTAAGGTTGTCAACATCAACTGTCTTGCAAATCAGAAGCCTTGTTCCAAAATATCAAAATTGTCAGACAATGATACTTATCCTCTAGTATTTTTGAGACTATTCCCCTTTTATCGCACTTGCCCGCATTTTGCCACAATTGACAGAAGTCTACCGTAGTTAACTTGTTTATTGCTGCAATTGACCTATTTATTACCGCAATCAATGATAAAGTACCGCAATCAACCATTCGCTTTACCGCAATCAGTGGAGTTGTGCTGCAATTGACCAGAGATACTTTATTCCTATTTTGACCTAAAAACCTTGAAATAACTCTTCATTTTTTGTCCAAGACCAGTGTCTATCCCAGAAAAATGTGAAGAACATTGTGTGAATCTCTAAACATTAAAGACAATTCCTTCTCTGAAAAGCATGATTATTGTCTAAAACATTGTTAGTTCGAAAGCTCAGACTTGAAATATCTTGATCTCATCATATCAAACATCATCATTATCTTTATCAAGTGACTTTGTCTGAGGTAAAGGTCAAAAAATCTTATCTTTTACAAGATCACCACTTTGAGATCAAGATATATCAAAATTTGTCCTTAGAATTACCCTTGTCCAAAACATAACTCAGACTTCCTTAGAAAGGTTATCCTTTTTTGTTTTCTTTATATCACTTGTTTTAGTTACAAAATTTGGACCACACTATGTCTCAAACACCTCATGGAGAGCCTTACACAAGGTCGAAGGATAGAACACAACCTAATGAGTCATATATCAACAGATTCCCCACTTGGGAAATAGAGAGAGAAGACGGCCATTTTATAAACACCAGTTCTACCCTGTTCATTGAATAGCCCCGTGGGTCAGATCTTTTCCAAAATGTCACAGAAGAGGAACTTGAGGATATAGAGAAAGATGCTTATTCCACACAAGTGGTTGATGATGTTGTAGAGAGGAATCCTGAATGCTTCTTAGCCATGCTGATAAAGAAGGGAGTCAAACTCCTTACTGAATTTAGTGTATCAACCATATGGCCTGAAAAACCTCTCACAGGTCAAAACACTACTCAGCCTCCTCAGATACTGCTTGTTGTCTCTCAAATCTTCCCACCATTGGTAATACCCACATTGACACAGACATTACCCAGTCAAACCAATGGTATAAACCAAGCAAGCACATGTTCTACTCAAAGCATGACAGGTTCGCAACTAAGTCCACCCATGGTCACTATTATGCCTCCACCTTCAGTCTCAGGGCCTGGAAAATCAAGCTCTCATGCTATGCCTTCCATACCACCAAACACAAACTATTTTAAAACTATGCCACTGCTGCAGTCAATTCATACTAGTCTTAGGATCAACACCTCATGCCCGCAGGGATCCATCTCTGTAGGTACAACTTATAGTCACTACCCACCTAAGCCTACGCCTTTGCCCATTCTGACATAAATCCAACCTCCACAACAGCAACCCCAGAATCAGTTGCCACAATTCTAACCCCAAAAACAAAAACCCTAGCTTCAGTTGCCACAATTCCAACTATAGCAACAACAACCCCAGCTTCAGTTTCCCCAAATCTAACCACAGCAACAACAACCCCAGCTTTAGTTGCCTCAATTTCAACCTGAGAAACAACAACCCTAGCTTTAGTTTCCATAATTCCAACCTTAGCAACAACAAACCCAGCTTCAGTTGCCGCAATTCCAACCCCAGCAACAACAACCCCAAATTCAACCCCAACCTCTGCAGCAACAATATCAACCCCAGCAGTATCAACCACAGTTCCAAAAACAAAAACATTCCCAATCCCAATAGAAAATGTATCAAAACCCACCATGGGCTACTCATGTACCACCATTTAAAAAACATGTGGTAGGAAATCAATATCAAGTCCCCAGGATGCAATATTATGTTCCTAGTCAAGGACACAGAGGTACAGCCTCATACCCACTACAACACAGAGGAACATTGTCACACATCAGCCTCAGTATCAAATGGACATGTTGATGCAAAAAATACAAACCCTTCAAACCAAAATGATGGATATGAAAAATAAAGGGCAAACCAAATCCTACACCACAGAGGATTTATACCCATACCCCTTTAACCATTCTCTTCACATGTCTCCATTCCCAACACACTTCTCAGTACCAAAATTTGACATATATAGGGGCAATACCAACCCTATTGAACATATCCGAGAGTTTTTTGCTAGTTGCATCAAATTTTCCCATGATGAGACATATTTAATGTGACTATTCCCACAAAGCTTATCTGGACCAGCAATGGAATGGTTCTCACATTTACCCCATGGCATTCAGTCTTGGGGTGAACTGGTTGAAAAGTTGATCGCTCACTTCCATCATAACATCGAGCGCAAGGTCAATATCAAGGACCTATGCGATATCAAATAGAAGGATGGAGAGTCTTTTATGAAGTTCCTATAGAGATGGAGGAATACTACAAACTGCATAATGTATGATGTGCCCAAACAAGACCTAATAGTCATGTTCATTGACAACCTGATCCCAGACATGTCATTCACAACAGAATTACAGTTAGCTCTGAACTTCACACAACTCATCAAATGAGGAGTTTTTTGTGAGAAGAACTTAGTCAAACGAGGAATCCTTGCAGATCCAACACAAACAAATACAAACAAAAATGCAACAGACAAAGCCAAGTGGTGGAACAAAAACAAGAATGTCACCATCGATGGTGTCATTGATGTGAAGATAGTCAACTATGCACAACCCAAGATGTCACTGAAAGGTGCACCTATGGCCAACCAACAAACCATAGGGCCCACTCATCAAGAATACACTCAAAACCAACCTCCCCCTGTCCAAGCAACCACTATGTCAAACAGTCAACAACAGACTCAACGTAAACCATAGTTTCAATTTCAGCAACGAGATTTCACACCATTAGGAGAGCCGATAGAATCAGCTTTACACAAGATGATACAATAAAACACTATCACTCTCCTAGAAATCAAGGAATTTGAACAAGATGACAACAAACCAAGGTGGTATAATTACAAAGACTTCTATGAGTTTCATCGGGTGAAAGGACATAAAATGTCTAACTATTATCGGTTGAAACACGCTATCCAAGATCTGATTGACACAGGGGTCCTCGATGTAACAAATACCCAAGCCAAAGGAACAACTGATCACACTATCTTAAAAAATACATTTCATGATCACAACAAGGGAAAAGCCTCCGGGTCTAGTGGATCATCCAAACAGGTCAGCTATACATATGCCAATAGCGATAACATTATCGATTTCCTCAATCCTTCAAATAACCATGTGGCTACAATCACTATCAAAGACCAGGGTAACAAATGTGATGTAACCACGTGTTGCACTAGATTTTTCTTACAGGGAGTACCATCCTCATCTTCTATATCTTCCAATCCTAATGCAACCTCAGATCCACAGCCGAGCATAGTGGATCAACTAAAGTGCACACCTGCCCAGATCTCCATGTTTGACCTATTGTGCATATCTCCGCAGCATAAACTAGCACTTGACCAAGCCCTTCAGAACACATTTGTCCCAAGGGACATAACAACTGAGAGCTTCCAAATGATGGTTAACCATATAGCTACTAACAAACATGCAACATTCACAGACCGTGATGTGCCACTACATAAACCCATGCATAACGATCCTTTGCACTTGCTTGTCCAGGTCCACAAAAGCGCTATCCATAGAGTCCTTGTTGATGGTGGAGCTGGGTTAAACATATGTACTCTAAAGTTAATCAAGAAACTATTCTATTTAGAATCAAGCATTGATGTCACAAGGAGGATAAATATCAGACCTTATGATGAAGAGGAAAGATCCTCTAAAGTTATTATCATTCTACCTGTCTGTATTGGTCCAGTGGTCAAGAACACTCCCTTCCAGATCCTAGACCTTGAGTTGGGATACAACATGTTACTAGGGAGACCATGGATACATGAAATGCAAGTCGTACCCTCAACATACCATTAATGCATCAAGTTCCCACACCAGGGAGAAGAAATCATCATAGAGGGAGATCCCAATCCTTTCCAATACTGTAATGTGGTCCAAATTAGCACTGAAAACCAGGTACCCTTAAACCAAGACACAAGCATCCCATCCTCTTCAGAAGAAACTCCTAAGGATGTCACATAGAAAGCAGGAAAAATATCTATTACCGAAAAGGGTTGTGGTGAATATAAGTATGAAGAGGCTTTTACTATCAAGAACATGCCTCCGAGCCCAAGAACATATGACATGCCGCAACCGGTTATAATAACAAAAGATCCAGTGCCTATTCTATTTAGATGCCCGCCCACAACTTTTGTTAGATGGGGGAACATCGTAGAAGAGAAGCCATTTGAACAAGATATCAGTACATGGTTGTACCAAGGTCCACAAGAGACATTTTGACAACCCCTGCCCTTGTCAAACTATGGAAATGGTTATACAATGTTACAAAGATTCAGATATGATGGTACGACTGGTCTGGGGGCAAGGAAACAAGGCTTAATGGAATTGTCTCTCCCACCAACCCAGAGAAACAACAGAGGGTTAGGCTATGGGAAACAAAGAACTAGCCCTATAATCCAAGACATCCCAGTTTTTCATGAACAAATAGCAAAGATGCACCCGGGGCGCAACTCAGAACATGTCTTAGTAAGAAAGATACTGGCATAATTTTTTCCTATTGAAGAGGGAACCACCCATACCCGAATAAACCTCAACATAGAAATCGATGATAACAAAGGAAGTGAGACATCTAACGAGTGTTCTATTGAAACTGATTCCCACAAGTACGAGTGGAGATCCCTTCATGACTCTGAACCATCAATCCCAGATTATTCCCCTTGATCAGACACTATCATAAACCTAGAAGACTTATTTGACCAACTATCCATTAATGACCAACCCTACATAGATAAACATGTCATTTACCATTCCTCATGTGATGCATCCACATCACATTCTAGTTTTGTAGGAACCATATCCGTCATCCCTTTCAAACACATAGAGTCAAACCAACACGAGAGTCTATGTCTAGTACACCCAGAGCTAATAGAGTGGGATCAACAAGGACCACATAATATGGATTTCTTCAAGAATTATGAGGCTATTGTAGACTTCATGGGACTTAGAGAGGGAATGCCATCAGGAGACCACAAAGTAGGCTTCTCCTTTGACCTTGATAGATCAACATACTTTGGGGAGGAAGCCCCTCTTTCCAGTCTACAAAAGAAAAAAGAACAAAAAAATGATAAAAAGATAAAACAAGACGTATCTTCTAGCGAAAACCTCACTAAGGTGCTAGAAGATGGAAAGATGGAACTCCTCCCCTTGACAGAGGAGAAATCAGCATTACTAGTAGAAGAAACAGAAGAAGTCAATTTGGGAGATGACAAGAACCCAAAGAACATATACTTGGTAAAATCATTCACCCCAGAGGAGAGAGAATAGTTCATCAGTTTCTTCAAGGAAAGGATGATCAACTTCGCATGTTCATACTTAGATATGCCAAGATTAGATCCAGAACTCATGCTACATCATCTCCCGTTGCTATCCAACGCCAAACCTATCAAGAAGAAGATAAGGAAGATGCATCCCCATGTTGCATTTCTAGTCAAGGAAGAATTGAAAAAAATATTGGATGCCAAGTTCATAAGACCAATCCCATACACAGACTGGATATCTAACTTGGTACTAGTTACAAAGCACAGTGGTTAGATACAGATTTTCACAGACTTCAGAGATCTCAACATAGCTTGTCCCAAGGATGATTTTCCTTTACCTAATATTGACATGATAGTGGATCTAACCGTTGGACATCAAATGCTATCACTCATGAATGGATTTTCAGGGTATAATCAGATAAGGATCATGCTAGAAGACCAACATAAAATAGATTTCACATGCCCTTGGGGCACTTACTATTGGAATGTCATGTCGTTTGGTCTCAATAATGCTGGTGCAACATATCAAAGGACTATGACAACTATTTTTCATGATCTCATCCACAAAACAATGGAAGACTATGTGGATGACATACTAGCCAACTCAATGCTTTGCAAGGATCATCTGCAAGTATTGGGACCAATCTTTGATAGAATGCAGGAATACAAGGTCCATTTAAACCCAAAAAAATGTGCATTCAGGATCACCACAGGAAAGCTACTAGGGTTCATAGTGTCACATAGAGGAATCAACGTAGACCCAGAGAAAGTCAAAGAAATATTGGACATGCCTCCACCATCGAACCTAAGGCAACTAAGAGGGTTACAAGGAAGGATCTAATCAATCAGGTGCTGCATAGCTTAGCTAGTAGACAAGTGCCACCCATTTCAACATCTACTGCACAAAGACATCAAATTCATATAGACATAGCAATGCGACCAAGCGTTCCAAATATTCAAGGATTATCTACCCAAGTCTCCTATATTGGTGCCACCAGTCCAAGGTAGACCATTGCTCCTATATATCTCAGCAACGGAATCAACATTAGGTGTACTCTTGGCACAACATGAAAATACAGGGAAGGAGAGAGCCATCTACTATCTTAGTAGAAATTTGGTCAGATGTGAGCTCAACTATACAACAATTGAAAAATCATGCTTGGCAGTCATCTTCGCTTCCCAAAAGCTGAGATATTACATGTTGAGTCACCAAAAAAAGTTGATCACACATATTGATCCCTTAAAGTACCTCCTAAGCAAAGAAACGCTCACTGGATGACTTGCAATGTGGGTAATGATCTGAAGTGAGTTTGACATCAAGTACATAGACAGAAAGGCCATCAAAGGGCAAGTGATTGCAGACCAATTAGCAGATGCACCTATACAAGATCATCGGCCTATCATTTCTGACATTCCAGATGAATCCATTATGACACTACAACGAATGATCGAGGTATGGAAACTATATTTTGATGGATCATGCACAAACCATGGTGCAGGGGTAGGAATATTTTTTATCACTCCAGATCATGATACAATTCCAAAGTATTTTAGACTCAACTTCCCATGCACAAAAAACATATCAGAATATGAAGCACTAGTCATTGGTTTAAAGATAGCAATTCAATGGAGAATCAAGAACCTTAAAGTCTTTAGAGATTCACAGTTGGTCATTAGTCAAGTCAACAATGATTATATGACCAAAGATGAGAAGCTAATACCATACAAAGCACAGATGGAAACATTACGCACCAAGTTCCATTACATCTTCTTCGAGCAAGTCCCACAAGCACAAAACAAAGATGTAGATGCGATGGCTACCACAACATCATTGATTGATAAGCTAGGAAAAAAAACAAGATTCTAGTTTCTAGTAGAGAAAATCTTGGTGCCATCACATCAAGCATCCACCATAGAATCTGTATGCGTCCTTGTTAGTCCTAAAAACCCATGGTACCAAGATGTATACAACTACCTCCAAAATAGTGTCTTACCTCCCAACTTTTCTAGAAACTAGAGAAACTCCCTCATCAGCCAAGCCTCTAGGTATACCATCCTCTCAACTACTTTATATAGATGAAGTCTAGATGGAACGCTACTATGATGTCTCACTTCCACAGAATCCCAAAGAGCTTTGTACAAGGTACATGGAGGAATTCATGGAACCCATAGAGGTGGCAATAGCTTAGCTAAGAAGATCATCTGCATGGGATACTATTGGACCATAATGGAGACAGATGCACACAAACATCTACAAAGGTGTAGACAATGTCAGATTCATGGATACCTCATCAATACACCAGCCCAACAACTAAATCCTATCACATCACCATTGCCATTTTCGATGTAGGGATTCGACCTAGTGGGCAAAATTACACCTTCAACAAATGGACACAAATACATCATAGTAGAAATAGAATACTTCACTAAGTGGGTGGAATAAATTCCCCTCACTTACATTACTGAAAAGCAGATATCAATGTTCATACTTAACCGCATCATCTGTCAATACGGGATCCCTCAAACCATCCTGACAGATCATGGTACGCCTTTCCAAAACAAAGATGTCAAAGAGTTATGTCAACAGTTCAATATCAAACAAGGTTTCTCTTCATTATATTATCCTCAAGGGAACGGCCAAGCCGAAGCTACAAACAAAACAATTTTGAAGATCTTGAAGAAAATAGTGAATGAATCAGGATGAGACTCGCATTTACAGCTTAGTCCCACATTATGGGCATACAAAACTAGTGTGAGAACACCTATAAGCGCCACTCATTTCTCCCTAGTCTATGGATCAGAGGTGGTACTACCCCTCAAAGTGGAAATCCTATCCCTAAGGATATCATTAAATAACCTGATTACAGATGAAGACTACAGGGTAGCAAGGCTCAGTGAACTGGAGTTACTAGATGAAAGACGACAACATGCCTTCAACCACTTACAAGGATACCAAAATTGCCTTAGAAGGAACTATCATAAGAAGGTGAGGTCAAAAACATTTGAGGTAGGAGACCTTGTCCTCATGGGAAATCAAAAGAGCCAAGTAGAGTGAGTCAAACCTGAAAAGTTTGAGCCTAACTAGCTAGGACCATTTGTCATTGTCAGCTCTACCTAGAATGGGGCATTCATACTGGCAACACCAGAAGGAGATCAGCTCCCCGGATACATAAACAACATGCACCTCAAGAGGTTCTACCCTTGAGGTCTCTATGGTTGAGGCACCTATCTACATATCCAAAAAATACCAAAAAAATCAAAAAATACAAAATGTTACCTTGGTGAAAACCTGGCAAACAGGCGCCTTGGTGACAACAAAAAAAAATAAAAAAAGAGAAAAATTAAAGAGAAAAAAATTGCTCTCTCAGTGAAAACCTGACAAAAAGGCGCTATTGAGTAGGTACCTTGGTGAAAACCTAGCAAACAGGTGCCAAGTGTTCAAATCCAGCTTCACCATCAATGAACTCCAAAAGGCTTGAGCACACTTCAAATGCAAGACTGACTACCCAAGATATATCCAGAAGCACACTCCCCTCTGAGCACCAAGAACTTACCCATGGTTAATATTGGTCCACCAGACTAGGGGGTGAATCTAAATGTCCTAAAAAAATCCCTAAAATCAAAAAACACATCAAAAATCCTAAACAGATCAAAAATATTCTAAGAAAATCAATCTTTTTCAAAAACAATAAAAAATTACAAAATCCCAAGAAATAAAACCAACTCTGTTATTGTTACCCCATTTTTCAGCATGCAGAATAATAGACAAATAGGAAAAGGGTGCATTAAAGTGCTTTCATTTAACAGTGTCTTTCAGGTGATGTAGATCAACATGTTGTTATTGCATTCAATATCAAATTTTAATTGTACTCTAAGTATTGATCACATGTCAAAATAGCCAAATTCATAAATTGATCATTACGTGGTGCATTCATACTGAATGTAATTTTACAAAAAGTTCTTTCATTCTTCATATTTCAAACCAATAAAGAAGAGTACAAAGGTAGAATAGAAAGAAGCGATAGAAATGTGAGTGGGTCCTTTGCATTGCCTTGAAGTGTCATCTGCATATCAGGAGTTCGTTGTCATGTTTGGTCCAAGTCCTTCGGTCCTCTGTCTGAGTCTGCATCTATTTGGTTTTAAGTCTTTAGGGGTTGTCTTGCATCATAATTAAGAGTTTGTTAGATCCGGCTGGATCTAAGAAATGTAAAATAATGAGAACATCATACAAACAATCAATTCTTTCATGGCTGCATATACTTCTGATATTCAATGCAGTAGCAAAATGAGCATGCACATAAGGTGAAAAACAATGTTAAATGACAGCACTATCTCATTATGTGAGTGAGCACACCAGTGGTCTGATGGATGTTCAAAATTGACCACTGGGTCATGTTCAATAACATAATGAGTTTGTTTTGATGTTTTTAAGCTTAACATAGAAATGCATTGTTCAAAATGGACTGTATTTATCACAGTCAAGAATCAAAAGAGATGCAGTATACTTTTCATCATGGTGCTCACAGAATCAGAATCATATTTAGATATTGTTCAATTCCTGAAAAAGATGTTTAAAGATCAAGTATAAGAACACATGAATCTATTTGTGGGTGTCACGAGCCCGTGCTCGAACCCAATAAAAAGATTGTATTGCTAAAAGTGGAAATTCTGTGTTATAAATCTTGTTATATCTGATTCATGGGTTTACTACAACAAAATATCAAATGGCATGCAATCACTAATTGTGATTCTCATTGTCAAGAGTGTTAAAATGATACAATTTGTGCCTGTGCTGGCAAGAACAGAGTCCATATTCAATGGATAATAAAATGGATAAATGGATATGAGCTGTATTGTGCTGATTCATTATTGGCTATAAGCAGAACCAAATAACAGTGACAAATGATAGAGATGCATTTTTATTCATAATGTTGAATATATCCTTTGATGACAGTGCTGATTCATAAGTAAAGGCTATGGAAAGTATATTTCAAAGGTATCTACAACTTTTTGATACAGTTGTGTTATTTCATAAAGAGGAATTTTGTGAAAGAAAAATCAGTCATTTACTAAATTCAAGTTCCCAAGCAAATATGCACAGCCAAAGGGAACCAAGTTACAGTCAACAATAGAGGTAACATGGAGATAAACAAAAAGTGTGAAAGTGACAACAAACGTATACAAATAGCTGTGGGTACAAACAATTTTTTTTTCAACAAAGAGGATAGCATATAAATTGCAGACAGATCGTGGAGTTAAAATCTGTAACTGGGGATAAACTTTGAAATCCATCTATGCAGTGATATTTTCAAATGAATACAGATCAAGATAAATCATGAGATGACTATTTGATATAGAAACAAGTTCAAATGAAGATGCAAAAGGGAGCCACAGTTTTGCTAGAATGGAGTCATCAAGGAAGCCCAAGTTCATCTTTGGTTTCAATCTCTAGAATCACGATAGAGGCCCGAGCTTCTTGCAAAGATACAAGCAAAACACCAGCATTCATGGTTTCAAACTTCAGAAATGCCACCCAAGCCTTCCAAGTTTTAGATGAAAGTTTTGTTCTAAGTGCCAGTTTCAAAGCTAAATCACACCAAAATGCAGAGGCCGAGTTACAAGAAGAATACAACATGGCGGCATCAAACTCCCTCTCACAGTGAAGACCAAATTTGCATGTGCAACACCATATAATATGGCATTTGATAGCTCGAGCTAGGTGAAGCCAAGAAAACAGTAAGAAAAGATGAACTTCTTAGCATGGAAACACATAGAAATAGCAAGAAACCCTTATTTTCCTCCCAAAATAGTAAACTGTGGAAATGAAAATGGAAAATAATGCCTATGTGAAGTTAGATAGGGATTTGGAGTCCATGGAGGTACAAAAAAAGAGATATTTTGCATTGTGATGGAGTTATTGATATTATTTCATGGTATCAGCTTTGCTAAGGTTAAGATGTAAAAAAAAAAAACTATGGTGTGAGTTTTGATAAGTTAGGGGTGGGGTTTTATGCATTTTGGGTTAAATTTTAAATGGATTTTGCAATGTAAATGTTGGTAAAACAATGTAAAAAGGATTTATATCCTTTATTAAAACCAATATTTAGGGG
>MU225556.1:222167-278417 GCA_018584345.1 Thuja plicata | reverse complement strand
GGGGGGGGGGGGGGGTTGAATCATTATTACAATACTTAAAAATAAACTTAGCAATTTATAGGTTAACCAAATAATTACTGAAATGAAAAGAACATAAATAAAAAATACATAACTCATAACACCATGATTTTGTTCAAGATGAAACCATGACCAAGGGAAAACCCTGGTGGGGATGATACCCACAAATACGCACTAAAAGTATTGTGTCCCTGTTAGGACACTGTTGTCACTAAGGATTGCACCCGCAAAAGCAAAGTATGAAACTCAACAGTCCTGTAAAACATGGGAATAATTTTAGGTTGTGGGAAACCTATAATGAAAGTAGACCTCTGGATTAAGGGTTGAATTCCACTTAAATCACCTTTAAAATTAAAATTTTTGGAGGAAGAGGGAAGAGAGAAGTGCAAAACTGGAAATAACTAAACTTGAAACTTAGGCAATTCACCAACTTTAAGGATCCTCAAATTAAAGATATGCCCACAATGAAATGAAATAAGAATTTGTAACTCACAAATTGATCCTATTATTATGATATTGTTTGAAATAAAGAGGTTCTATAATAAAAGGAAGGGAAAGAAATTCCATAACCTAAAACTCATATGTACACAGATTAGGACTGAGAATAACAAAACACCTTTTTGAATACCCAATTTGAACAAGCATGTAAAGTAAGGACACAACATGGATTACAATAACTTTGACCTATAATTCAATAGAAAACTCAGAAGTAAATAGGAACAAGAAGGAATACTATTGTATATTTAGTAAAAAGGGGCCAATTACAATCCATATCACCAGGAGATACAAACATTTAAATATCAAAATGAGATAGAATGAAAGAAATTCCTCATCAAAAAATGTGAGTGGTAAATATAGGAGTGGAACCAAAATCTGAATTTCCATGGAATACTGAATCTACCCTGACTGATTCCACTAAATTTGGGACTGAATGAAGGGGTACCTCTAAAAATCTGCATTTTAGGTCCATAAAGATGTTGCTCAAATCCGAATGACAGAAATCCTAGATTTATCGGGGTAGGTGAGAAGAGGAAATTTTTAGAATATATGCCTTAACAACAATCCTCTTATCAAATCAAATCCATTCGCTCCCCTAATCATGCTTAGTAGGTGATATTTGACATAATGATTTATAACTGCATCATTGGTCAAATATTTTACGATGATAAAGGCATGATTTGACATTTAATCCCATTTCACTAAGTGACTCCAAAAACATTGATAGGAAATAAATCCAATCGAACCTAGGTCTAGGGATCATATGTTATTACATTTTTAATCTTGCCTTTAATATGACATTAAAAAAATGCATTTTTCTTTTATCCTTTGGCAAGATTAAAATAAAAAACCTTATTTTAAAACTTGTTAATCTACCTCACTTAGCATATGTTTAAAACATATAAACATGTACAAAAAAATATGTAATTGAATCTACCACTTCTCATGCCTTTCTCTCCACTATGTGAACGTGGTCTTGATGCCCTAACTGTAAGTTGGAAGGAAGAATGGTGTTATTTTGGGAATATTTCCACTACGCATTGAGATTTTTGGAGTTGGGAAAAGGTAGTATATATCAGTGAGGTAGGTGATCATTATTTATTGATTCACTTCATATTTTAGCTTCTCTGGATAGCGTGCTCTGCACTCTTCTTCTATGGGCTCAAGAACTATTTTTTGGCTTCTCTCTGCACCTTTCACTTCATTATTGCATGTCGAATGATTATAATATATCTGTGGTAAAAGATCAGCTCTTGGTACTATATTATTGCTTTGAACCTTTGTTATTCTGGAAAAACCTGTGAACAACTAGGGCATCACTGATCTATGATTTCATTTACCTTATTTTTATTTATTGCTCCATAGGATGTGGCATAATCATACTATAACATAATTTTATCTTTGCTACTGCTGCATACGTTCTCCTTTTGCAAGATGGATTCGATTGGAACATTAAAATGTTGTTGTTTTGACCAAACTGTGGACTATGGATATGTTTTATTTCTTTTCTAGGTTCATTTTCTCTATTATTAATCCATAGGAAGTGGTGCCATGACCTATGTTTTGGATTCCTCTCTTGATTTGGGAGATTATTCAAGTAAAAATTGTTTGTATTGTTGTTTTGGCTCCACAAAATGGGACGTGACATGTTGTATCCATTCTTTGCATGGTCATTGCTACCATCTGAGATATGCATGTTGTTTTGAATCCATCACATATTTGAGACACATGTTGTATTTACTAGATCTTCATCTGATTTATCTATTTGTATCTTCTTTGTTTGGAAAAGGACTTAGAATGGTGATAAATATGCTACAATTCTGCTCAAACCCATGGGTTATAGACTGCATTTTTTGTTTTGGTTCTTTGATTAAATGCATGATCTTTGATAAATGTTGTTGTTCCAACTCCATAGTATGAGGCGCCATGGTACTATTTTGACCTTCATTGGTTTCAATTGGCTGTTATGCTTTGAATCTGTGTCCATTCTATTGCTTGATTAGAAGAATCTGGCCCGTGACATCATTGTTGTTTTCTTTCTTGGCATTGATTCTGGGAAACATAGAAATGTTATGGATTTTGATGAAATTCATATGTAAAAATAAGTGCTATCTTTTTGAAATGTACCATAAATTTCATTCGAGATACACATGATGTTTGTCAAATGTATGTTTATTGAGATATGTACCATTGTTGTTATTTTTCACCTCTATTCTGTACTTAGAGTATCATTGCTTATTGATACTTGAGCACATGAGACATACATACATATCTACCTCTTCTCCTTTCTGTAGTATATATGTAGATACTTCATTATTTGATGTTGATGGACTCCATATTGCAGTTATCTTTGATTTGAAATCTCCTTATTTATGAGTACATGATTGAGATGTAGCTTTCTGAATGCACTTGTGTCTGCACATACCATTGATGTTGTATCATGATTTTGATTGGAATGATTCCCTCAAGTACCATTACACCACTTTGTCTTCTTGTATCTTGAATTCTCCATGGCTATTGTTGCTTCAATTTTATTTTCTCCTTTTGGATCAGTGCTCCTCCTTGGGGCTATGAGGATAATCAAAAACCCTTCTTTTTGATGGGGCTTCTGATAACCCTCACAGGTTCAATGTTGGGTACTAAGAGGGATTGGAATATGATCATGGGTGCTCTTTTCCTGTTATGTGGGTTTTGTCAAGGGGCCTTGAGGGCTTCCTTAATAGTGCCCACATTACAGAACAACACCATCCATTGTATCTTTTGGAGAATCTTCATAAGCGTTCTTGCTGAGACATAGTTATCTTTTAAGGTGGCCTGTGATGGATTTCCTTAAAGGGTTTCTATTGTCTTAGCAAGGGAATTTATTGTAATTTGAATGCAATGTCAGAGCTTCTTCTGTACCTGGACATGGAACAAACAAGTCAGTGAAAAAATATGGTACTCTTCTTCCTTCTGCAACATTTCTGTGAGTGCGCTCATGACTGGAGCATGGTTCCCTTCCTCTGATGTGTGGTTGATTTCATGTATTCACAACTGTAAATGTAGATAGATAATTGATTATCATGCATTTCTTTGATTCATTGGATGTAACCTCTCTCTCTCTCTCATAGATTTTGGATCAAACAAGAGCATACCGAAGTCACTTTTGGGTCAACACTTCTTCCTTTCTTCAGGAAATGTCTAGTACCCTATTATTTACATTCATTTTATTTATGTATGTATGTAGTTAGCCATATATTTTTAGGATTTGGCTATGCTCATGGCCTGTGTGAGCTTAGATAAATGCTTTACTTTCCTTCTACACATTTTTGTCATTTATGCTCAAATATGAATATGATACAATATATACATCATTTCATTCATTGGATAGCTTAGTCTCATTCTTTCTTTCATATAATTTAAAATTTAAGCTTAGGAAATGAACACAAATTTAATCTAGATCTCTAATAATGTGCAAACTAGGTTATCTTAGAAACTCATCTAGTAAGTAGGCTAACAATCTTAACCAATTGAATGAACATAAGAATTGGGTAACATTTCTGGCAAGCTTAGCTGAGTGCTTACCTGCTAAGTACCCCCTTTGACCAATTTCCTTCATTATCCATTGGTCATAGAGTTCTCTAGCTTCCATAACTAAAACTTGGCTCAAAATCTGAAAAAAAAAAAGCTCCTCTTGAAACAAAATAACTAAATGCCCAAGATATGTTGGTATTATTCTGAGGGACTCATCATGTGAGTATGAGTGGTTTGTATCAGTGGATTCTCAACTCACTAATACCAATCATTGATTCTTTCTTGATGAAGCTTGAATAATGACATCAATATATCTCTGGCTTATTACTAACAACTGAAAATAGGAAACAACAACTGAAACTGAGAACAAACTTGTGCTACAAAACTTAGGGAACACAAAAAATAGAAGCTAAAAACAACTAACTACTAATGTACAGGGTGGTATTTTAACCTCAATAAAATAACTTGAGGTGAATCACATTCACAAGAATGGGAAATTATTCTCCCTCCATGGAAGACAACTAGAAGGCATTGTGGGCTTTACATCCTCTGACCATGAAGGGCCCACTCTAGATTGTATCAAAATCGGTGTGCCTCCCAAGATTATTCTTCAACTCATCCCACTTAAGGACCAAGTCTCCTTGAAAACCCTAGGAATGGACCTCTTATCAAAGGTTTTCTTCATCTGAGCCTGATAGTTTTATAGGTTTTCCAATGCTATTTTTCTTGCTTCCTCAAGTTTCATTAGTTTAGCAAGTCTAACTTGCATGTAATATTCTTGTATTAGTTTAATTTCCTTGATTAAATTAAGAGTAGGTAATTCAACGAAAACAAAAACTTTAGCTTCCCTTCCATAGACTAGAAAGCATGGAGAGTTACCTGTGGATTTCTTGGGGGTTATCCTATCTTCCCACAAGGCTAGCTTCAAGTTGCTATGCCAATCTCTCTGATTCCCCTCAATAGTTCTCCTAATGATCCTGATCATGTTCTTATTTGTCAATTTTGGTTGAACATTACCCTAAGGGTAATAGTTGGATGAAGTATTCACGATAATGTTATGATTCAATACCCAATCTAAAATATTCATCCCTAAGAAGGATAGGGAATTGTCTGAGACAATGGATTCAGGTGTGCCGAACCTTGCTACCATGTCTTGGTAGAAGCTAAGGACAAAACCTTCAGTTGCATCCTTTAGTGCCACGACCTCTACCGACTTAGTGAAGTAATCTGTGGTTGTGAGGATCCACTTGTGACCAACAATGGAGGGTGGGTTGATGGGGCCAATGAAATCTAACCCCCATTTCATGAAAGGTTTCTCCACCTTAATAAGATGCAATTGCAAGGCTGCCAACTTATGTTTGCCTGCAAATAAAGCACAATTTTTACATTTTCTTACCCAAGAAAAAGACATCTTTGTGTAGATTGGGCAGGTAATACCCTTCTCTCATTACTTTCAGAGAAGTATTTTTTGCTGCAAAATGGACTCCAAATGCTCCATCATGGAGTTCTTCAAGAATTCTATCCATCTAATCTGGTTCAACACACCTTAGAAAAATACCATTGTGAAGGAATTATATTTTTCCATTAGTATACTTAGAGAAAAACATGATCCACACCATCGGTTTACTCTACACCGACAGACAAGGGAAAGAACTATCCGACGACAAGGTTACTCGAAAAACATTGTTACGTGCTATCTGATGACAAAAAGGTAAAAGATACCTGATGAGTAACAAAAGTGCTACCTAATAGAATAGAAAAGAGAGGAACCCGATAGATATAGGGAACTTGGAAAATAGTTCAGTCAAGGAATGCCGACAGATTGCAAGTTCTAACCGACGACCAAGAACCGTCAATTAGTTACATCCCGCAAAAAGTGGATCTGACTTTCCATGTCAGATAAATCACTGAAGTTTTATTTATAACTTCTTGATTTGCTTTTAAATCCATTATGTGTGGAGGAAGCAATGTAATTTTTTTTCATTTTAATTAGTTTTATTATTTTAAAACATGCAAACTAAAGATCAAGGTCAAGCTGTAAACCTTAGATCTGAGAGTTAACATTGTAATACATGAATTCCAAGATAGGTCAAATACTTGTATAAATATATGCTCAATCCAATGAGAAAAAAAGTTAATCAATGAAGATAGTATCCATGGAGAGCAACTAAAGGCCAGACAGAGAATTCATGCAGAAGAACACAAATAGATTCAAATCAGTTTTCAAGAATAGAACAGAGGCTACCGACAAAGCAGAGAAAAGGTATTCATCAATCACTTAAGGTGATATTATTATTGTAAAATCTTTAATGGATCTGTAAATCAACAATAGTAGATTGCATACAGTCAGGTCAACATTTGTACTCATTCTAACAAGTGTAGTACACTAATGAAATCCTTTCAAGAAAGGTGGGCTTAACCGTCCTATTGTAAATCTCATAACTGAGTGCACACTTAAATTAGTGATGCTAAAGCTCTTAATGGAGTAGGTCTTAACAGGTCTCCACATTAATACTCCTAATAGGGTAGATCATCAGAAGTGATCAAATTGTAATCTTTAACTGACTCCCTTCCATTCTACAAATAGTGAAGTTTTGTGGGTGCCATGCCCACCATAGTTTTTACTTCCTAACAGGAGTATTCTATGATACCATATCTTGTGTTATGTGTTTGTCAATTTAATGAATGTTTCTATGAATGATTGTAAATTATTACAAATTATGAACAAATAATAAATACATAAGAAAGAGTAATAGTAATGGTTGGTAAATTAGAATTGAAAGATTACTAATGATGAATTGTAGAAGGTGTTAAAAGTTTTAGAGGTATTGATTCACCCCTCCCCTCTCAGTACTACTTTCCATTATTTCCAACAATTGGTATCAGAGTTGTGGTCTCTTCTTGGAAAGCTTAAAGGCTTAAGAGAAAAGATCTTACAATGGAGAAGTACAAACTTGATAAGAATATTGAGAAAAAAAAGTTGGAGATACAGATGTTCTATGAACAGTATAAAGAAGCAAGAATCAAGATGAGAGAGCTGCTAGATGAAAGAAAAGGTATGGCTACCCGAAACAATGAAAAAGACTATCAAGAAGAAGAGATTCTAGATTTCTTTGAATCTTCAGGATCAAATGCAGGTAATGCATCAGATACATCAGAAGAGAATGTCACAAATCTAAAGGAGATCAATCAACATCTGACAGAGAAAATAAAGATGCTGCAAATTGGTCAAGAAACCCAAATGGTAAGAATGATTGATGTGATGAGTTCTGCCCAACAAGCTGAAACATAAAGAACACTTGCTATTGATGATAGAAGGAATATTTCAAAGAAACTACAAGAAAAGGAAATGGAAACTCAAAGACATGTTAAGCGTCACCATGATATCACAAATCAGATTATCCTTCTGAGTCAAGAAGAAAATAGAATAAATGTGGAACTCGTTGAAAGAATACAAATTATCGGTGAACTAAGAGAAGAAAATGAAAAGGTAAAGCATGAGGTTAGAATTCAGCAACAACATAATGAGATTATTAGAAAAGATGAAGAAAGTAATAAAAGAATGGATGACTTTCTTGAAGGACAACGAAGAGTCAACAATAATAATGGTATAGGCTTTACCAAAAATGGAAAACCATCAAATCCAGAGAATGTCTATGAAAATCCAAGACCAAGAAAGCTATCATGCAAGCACTGTGGAAAGCAAGGGCACACATCAAATGTGTGCAGAGGTAAAATGAAAGGTACTCCCAAATCTACACCTACATCTTCATTCATAGGATTCTGTTATAAATGTAACAAGAAAGGACATAAGGCTTATGAATGTAAGAGTAATATAGAAAAGAAAAAGAAGGAAACCTACATGGACAAATACTATCCTACATGCAAGATGAATGGGCACACATCTAAAGAATGCTGGAAAAAAAAAGGCAAGGATGGAAGCCAAAAGGTAAAGAAGTTCCTTATCAACCAAAGAGAATCGGTAATCAATATGTATGGGATTACAAAACTTGGAAAAACTGTATAACATGTGGTAGATATGCTCACATTGCTGCAAACTGCATGAGAGCATAGACCAAAACATCTAGAGGCTAGTCAAACCCCAGAATGGCATGCTTACACTATCATAAAGTTGGTCATCTCAAGAAAGACTGCAAAGACCGATTGAAACACCATTGAAGATATCCAGAGGGAAAGAGACAAAATGTGGATAAAATCTTCAAGCAATGAAAAAGTTGGGCCAAGCAATGCAAATGGTGACACCCGATCCAATGGATCCAGTGACATCACCAAATCCACTTGAGCTGAACAAGTAAGTATAGAACTACACTATACCAAGTTATATTTTGCATCAGTTCCATTATACAAATTGATAAATAGTCAAAATCTGCATAATCCAAAGATGCATACTACTTTACTTGTTACTAATCTAAGAATGCAACACCATCGGTAAACACTTGCCGAAAATCATTGGTGAACACAATAATGAGTTGTTTATACTTATCAGAAATTGTCGATCAACTAGTAACCCAATGAGTGTCAGAGGAAAGCAAAGTTTAGAAATGGTCCTGATAGAATACTGATATCCGTCGGTAAAATCAAAGTGGTTAACAACTTCCTAAAGTGTCATGTCTTCACCAACGATGATCTAAAACACTCTCCCGATGAAACCCATCTTCATGTCCTGATGAGTTGTTGAACATTTATTGTAAAGACTTAGGTCAAAAAGTCTATAAATAGTCGACGGACACCTTCATTTTTCACCCGTGATTTAAAGAGAAAGAAGAGTGAAAAAAAAGAGATTGAAGAGAAGAAAGAAGCTTCTCCAGATTGATTTAGCACACAAAGAACATATTCTTCATCACTATTGCAAATCGAAGTAAGTACCAAAGGCACCGAAGGATCTTTGTCATTGTTTTGTCAAGAAAGCCCTAATTTTGAGAAAACCCTAAATACTTGAAAAATAATGGCAACCACATCAAGAACTGCTAAGTTGAAGAATGTAAAGAAGAATGTAGTAAAACTGATCAAGAATAGCACATGTGTAGAACCTAAGTACAAGATCTATCCAGAAATTGCATCAAAACCTGATGAAGCTGACACATTTTCAAAAATTTTGCCTAGGGTTTTGCTCATAGAAGATGTTAGGTCTTATATTCGCTGCAAGATCATAGAAATATGTGATCTTAAAATGGATGAAGCTTTCAAGAAGCTATGTGATGCCGAAGGAAAAATGAAAGAAGAACACAAACACTTGGAGGTCAAAGGGTTAACCAATGCCCTACATTTCTCGAGGGAATTCAAAATAGAATGGATTAGGTTAGTCTTGAGCAGGATGCATGACAACAAACTATGGCTAGACCAACCCAAAAAAATAACCAAGGATGTTCTTCACACTGTCATTGGTTATTCGATAATCGACGAGCCAAGGGCACACAAGCATCCATCCATGAAAGAAGTTACTAAACTCATCAATGCAGAAGGAGACAACAAAGGTCTCAAAGTGAACACAATCACTGACGAAGAGCTAAAATTTTGTGCATGTGTTATTGGGTACAAAATATTTCAAGCCAGCAGAATGAACAACATTTTTGCAACAGCAGTAAGCAAAGCTTACAAAATTTTAACAAAAGGAATTCAGATGGATCTGTGTGAGATCCTATTGAAATAACTTGATGAGAATATGATCAAAATCAGGTCTGCAAAGAGAAACACATGTAAGTTTGGATCACTTATCATGTGTACATTTTTCTACTTTCAAGAATACTTTCCTTGAGTAGGAAAAGTTGTATGGGACACTACCAAATTGGTAACCCAACAAGTTAGTGAACTGATTAAGTCACTAGGAGACAATTTTGAGTCTGTTATGTCTGGATACTTCCTTGAGTTCAAAGAAAAGATGATGGAAAGAACTAGGATTCCTAAACAACTAGTTGAAAAACACAAAGATGAGATATGTTTCATGGAAGAAATAGACTACACACATATCAAACCAGTTGTACCAAGAATAGCTTGGTTAGCACCATTAGACTATGAGATCAATATTGATCAAGCTATAAGTGCAATTGAGGCACTGATCAATGAGCCCATTGATAAGAAAAAACCAAGGTTTGTGACATATGAGGAGGAAAAATCAAAGATAAAACAAGGCCTAGAAGTCAAGAAGACTATAAACAAGAAGGATAAAATGGTTAAGAATCTCAAGAAGATTCTATCGGTCTCAGAAGAAGAGCAGGATCAACAAGAGGAAATTGATGAACATGGCACCATCAGTGAATAACTAGAAGAAAATAAATTAGATACAAAGGTTACTGAATTTGATACACCTCCATCTCCACCTCCTGCAAAGAAGCAAAGGAAAAGAAGTCAAATTTCTGCTACCAATACCACACCACTTAAGAAAGGTCAAGTAAGGACCTATATGAGGAAGTAGCCAGCAAAAAGAACAAGCCAAAAACCTATCAAAACCATATCCCCAAAGAAGAGAAAAAGGTTTGTTAGGACAAAGGCTGACTTGGACGACACCAAAGATGATGAACCAGATATAGTAAAGAAGAACTTCAGAAACCAAATGGTAGATGAAGCTTCCAAATCAATTGCTACTCATGGCACAATGACTAATAAAAAGATCAAACAATGGGATACACTAAATCCAGAGGATCAAAATAAAACACAAGAGGCAGTCATAAAATCAAAGATCAAGAACAAGTATGCCCTTGTTGAATTTGTAAATCAAATACCTGAAGAGCTAGGTAAAAGGGTATACCAACAATGGTCATATGCCTTGCAAACAGAGAGATAAGCAAGAGAAAGAGTTCTTGTGAGATTGATGCCTCCTGAATCCAAAGTTGAAGAGATAAGAGAAGTACTAAATAAATACTCAAGTAAATTTGTAGCCAAAATAAGGGCTTACAAAGTACTAGAGAACAAGTTTATAGAACTAGATTCAATGACAGAAACCAAATGGAGACATCTCTTGGATCTACCAGTAGAGTCAACAAGTGTTGACAAGCAATTAATTCTCAAAAACACACCTCATAGAGAGGAGGAGACAGATAATGCAAGTCCTCAGCATATTGCTCTGGACAATCAAGAACGTGATGATGAGCCTATTAACTTAGATACTAGCATGGATGACAATATCCAAGATATCACTCACTATGATTTCGAAAATGATCCAAAGAAGAAAGATGATGTAATATTTATCACACTTAAGGATCAACAAAGCCATCAAGTACTGCAAAAATCAGATGGTAAGATAGTTGACATTGCTGATGAACAAGTGCAGGACACTTCAATTATGCACTCAAAAGTGCAAGAATCTGCACAAGATATACAAAAAGATGAGGATTTCACTGCTAACAAGGAACTAACTGACGAGTAGGACACCAATACTAACAAATCCCAAGCCACAACTCAAAGTAACATGCATGTCCTAATAAAGGAAATAAACATACTAGAGGGAAATAATGGATCAACTAAAAAGGAAATAAACACACCCAAAGACAAAGGTGATGAAGAATCCAAAGGGACAATAGATACAACTGTAGGGCAAGCTACAACCGATGATTAGAAGGATACATCTACTAATCAGACTAAAGAAGAAACTCAAAAGGAAACAGGGGACAAGCCTTCAGAGAAAGGTGAAGAAGGAAAGAAGGATGAGATAAAAAGGAAATCAGGAGCACATTCTATAGAAACACCCAAGGTTAATGAAGAGACATCTTCACATAACCGATAGGTGCCCATAGAGAAAAAGACACAAGATGCATCATCAAAAAAACCTTGACCAAGCAATTCAGAATGAACAAATGAACTAGCTATGGTAGTTCATACATTTGCATCCCCTCAAATCTCAAAGAAAAAGAAAGGAAAAAATAAGAATCCAATAACTTTGGATGAAATTATTGAGATTCCAGTCTATGATCCAAGAAAATTGGATCCAACAACATTAACAAAATATGCAAAGCTCTATGAAAGAAAAGCTATACAAGACAAGCTGAAGAGAGAGGAAAAAGAGGCCAAGGTATTGGAAGTTGCAAGAAATATACTTCAACAAATTGTACCATACATAGATATTGATCAAAAAGCTCCAATGCTTGATCAATTGGTTATACTCACAGATGTAATAACATCTCAGAATACAGATGTTGAGAAGGCTATGGAAGAAAGACTTGAACAAAAGTATGAATTCAAGCTTGCAGAGAAAATAAGCTAGGAAGTGGCACTGAAAAAGGTCAAGCTATCTGAATTAGTAAGTACAATTGATCCAATTATGTCAGAAGCTGTTACCTTAATAAAGAAATTGTGCACTTTAGATCTACTCACTCAGGAGTATACCGACAAGATAGCAAAAATAGATGTTGATCTTAAGTCCAGTGCATAGAATCTAGCCAGCAGAGAAGAAGCACTTAAATTGCACAATGAAAAAATCATACAGGATAGGAAACAAAGATAGGACATTCAATTTGCAGAGATGAAATACAGAGATGAGGTCAATGAGCTCCAAGTTAAGCTCTTACCAACACTTACACTACTGCAACAAAATATGATACAGGCAAATAATCTAATCGCCACCACTGAAATGTCTGTCCTAGACAACATTTATGATATGCATGCAAGACTAGAGCTGGAACACATGGCACTAGAACAGTTGAAAGAACACTGGGAAAAACTGCTGGAAGATATCAAAATTACCCATTCTAACATTTTTGACACATTATAACTTACACATTTTTGTCACAATTTTGGCATATTGTAAGTTGTACATTTTTGTCATCAGTATCAAAGAAAGGGGGAATTTGATATGTACATCAACTCAGTTAAAGGAGGAAATCATATGTATAGTGGAAGAAAGGGGAAATAATGTACACATAGAGAATAAATAGTATACATGCCCATATACATACACTATACCAATGCACACAGTAAGGGGGAGTCATATTATGACAAGGATATAAACATGGTGTATACATACCAAAATAGTTTAATATCATGCACATATCATTTTTTTTTATATTAATGTCAAAGGGGGATATTGAAGGCATTATATTTTTCCATTAGTATACTTAGAGAAAAACATGATTTGCACCATCAGTTTACTCTACACCGACAGATAGGGGAAAGCACTATCCAACGACAAGGTTACCCGACAAACACTATTAAGTGTTATCCAATGACAAAAAGGTAAAAGATACCTGACGAGTAACAACAGTGCTACCCAATGGAACAAAAAAGAGAGGAACCTGATAGATATAGGGAACCCAACAAATAGTTCAATCAAGGAATGTTGATAGACTGCAAGTTCTAATCAACGACCAAGAACCGACAGTCAGTTACATCCCACAAAAAGTGGACCTGGCTTTCCACATTAGATAAATCACTGAAGTTGTATTTATAAATTCTTGATTTTATTTTAAATCCATTATGTGCAGAGGAAGAAATGTAATTTTTATTGTTTTAATTAGTTTTACTATTTTAAAACATGCAAACTAAAGATTAAGGTCAAGTTGTAAACCTTGGATATGAGAGTTAACATTGTAATATGTGAATCCCAAGATAGGTCAAATACTTGTATAAATAGATGCTCAATCCAATGAGAAAACAAGTTGATCGATGAAGATAGTAGCCACAAAGAGAAACTAAAGGCCAGACAAAGAATTCACGCAGAAGAACACAAACAGATTCAAATCAATTTTCAAGAACAGAACAGAGGCTACCGACAAAGCAGAGAAAAGGTATTCATCAATCACTTAAGGTGATATTATTATTATAAAAGCTTTAATGGATCTGTAAATAAGCAATAGTAGATTTCATATAGTCAGGTCAACATTTATACTCATTCTAACAAGTGTAGTACACTAATGAAATCCTTTCAAGAAAGGTGGGCTTAACCGTCCTATTATAAATCTCATAACTAAGTGCACACTTAAATCAGTGATGCTAAAGCTCTTAACAAAGAAGATCTTAATAGGTCTCCACATTAATACTCTTAATAGGGTAGATCATCAGAAGTGATCAAATTGTAAGCCTTAACCAGCTCCCTTCCATTCTATAGATAGTGAAGTTTTGTGGGTGTCATCCCCACTGCAGTTTTTACTTCTTAACAGGAGTTTTCTGCGATACCATATCTTGTGTTATGTGTTTGTCAATTTCATGAATGTTTCTATGAATGATTGTAAACTATTACAGATTATGAACAAACAATAAATACATAACAAAGAATAATAGTAATGGTTGGTAAATCAGAATTGAAAGATTACTAATGATGAATTGTGGAAGGTGTTAAAAGTTTTAGAGGTACTGATTCACCCCTCCCCTCTCAGTACTACTTTCCATTAATTCCAACACATTGTATTCTTTCCTATATAAAACACCATCGAGAATGAAAAAAGGAATGGCTTGAAGCTGTAAACAACTTCTCTTGGCTTTGTTAAGGCTTTGGGGACACTCACTAGTCAGGAGGTAATGCTTCATCTCTGTTATCCAACTTGTGGGGGCTGCATTCTGATATATTAGGACATCTTCTTCTTGTTGATTTCTATCCTCTTTTCCTTCTGCCATTTTATCAAAGAGTCCTTTTCCTCTTATCAACTTAGTGACTTTGATTTGAACACCATATTCCATTACTTTAGTAATCCAACCCACTCTCTTATGGTTCAAATATTTGTTCAAAAGGAAGTATTTAATGCAGGGATAAGAAACCATAAGATGAACTCCATTATTTGAAAGTAAATGTCTAAAATTTTTAAAAATCCTTACTGCTGATAGGACATGATTCTCCATAGAGGTTTAGTTCAGTTCATATCCATCCAATCCTTGGCTATAGAAAGCCACTAATTGCTCATGTTTATCATCATTTTGTTGAACTAGTATGGTAGATATAGTGTCACTATTCCCAAATGCATAAAGAATGAAGTCTTTTGAAAAATTTGGGTTTACCAGAGTAGGAGAAGATGCTATTGCCTCCTTTACTTCTTCAAAACACTTTTTACCTTCACTTGTCCAATGGAAGGCAACATTATTTTTAGCATCCATGTCATAGGCTTCAATAATGCTACAATATTCAGGATAAATCTCCTCAAGAAGTTCATTCTCCTTGGGAAACTTTGTATCCCCTTCTTGTGTGCTGGCAATGGTAGTGCCAAGATTGCACTTATCCTTTCAGGGTCAATAGTCATACCCTCTTTGGAAACAATATGCCTCAGAAGTCTACCTTCATGGACAACAAAGATGCACTTCTTGGGGTTCAAAGAGACTCCAAATTCTCTACACCTCTCAAAGATGTGCTTCAAATGGGCCGAGTGATCATTTGTATTCTTTGAAAAAATAGTTATATCATCTAGATAAACTAGGAAAAATGTATACATTAAGCCAGTGAATGCCATCTCCATGGATTTTTGGAAGGTTGTAACAGAATTAGGTAACCCAAAAGGCATCTTTCTATATGTCATGGTGTCCCATTTAGTTGTAAAGGCCATTTTGTACTGATCCTCTTCTTTTACCAGGATTTGGTTATAACCAGAAAAATGTCTAACAATGAAAATGTGTCAAATCCTGATACCAACTGTAGTATTTTTTCTATAGAGGGAAATGGATGGTGATCCTTCAGTGAGGCTCGGTTAAGATCTCTAAAATCCACACATAATTGGATCTCACCATTCTTCTTCCTGAAAGGCACCAGGTTAGAAACCTAGCAAGTATGCTCGATATGAAATATAATGTTAGCCTCAATCATCTTTCTCATCTTAGTTTTCATTAGCCCTTCTAACTTAGGGTTTATAGGCCTTTGTTTTTATCTAACATACTTAGCATTAGGTTCAAGATCAATGGTGTGCTAGGCTAAATGAGGATCAAATCCTTTCAAATCATGGTACTACCATGCAAATACACCATTGAATTCTTTCCATAGTAAAAAAAAATCTTGTTGTTCAGGTTGTGTACATACCTTTCCAAGCTTTAGGGACTTATTTGGGAGTATTTAAACTGGTTGGTAGTGTTCCTCTTTCAATTCCATGCTTGCCTTTTCTCCCCTAAGCTGATCATCAAAGTTAACAATACTCTCACGGGTGACCAACCCTTTGGGTAATTTGTTAATTGCGACATCTGATCATTATATTGATGGGAATATTTTCTCTGATTAACATTAGAAAATTCAACCTCTTCCATAAAAAAATTCAAGATTTTTTCATCACTTTCAAAGATCTTCCAACTTACCTAATTATCTGGTACTAAAGGTCTTACAAGTATCTTCACATATTGTTGCATCTTAGTGTTCTTAATCTCCTTAGGAATATCATATTTATCCCCCATAACAGCCAACTTGTCTGCTTGTTTGTTCTAATTTCTTGGAACAACAATTAGATTAAAAGCATCAAAGCCTTCAATTAGGTCCCAAATGTTGTGCTTATACATTCTGAGCACATCATTTTGGTGAGGTTAGTAATAGGAATCTGATTGACTATTAGCTCACTGTCACCAAGACTTGTAAATATTTGATACCCTTCTTTTTGGCCCACTCTAATCCATGAATTAAAGCCTCATATTCTATTGTATTATTAGTACAACTAAAGGAAAAAAAAGCACAATAGAATAGTACCTTTTCCTTTCTATTGAAATAATTACAACCCCTCCTCTGACCCCAATCTTTCTTTTGGCACCATCAAAGAACAACTACCATAGGTCATTCTTTTTCTATTCTGGATCCCTCTTCTTCATCAAATTTGGAATCACCACATTCTATTCATGAATGATATACATCCCTATGCCAAATACCTCCATGTTCCTAAAGGGATCATCCTCTGGGTTTTATTTTGCCCACTCATCCAAGGAAATAACTAGGATATTCTTAGTAGTGGTATGTGGTTTTGAGACAACGAGTTCTTGTTCATGGAATGTTAGGTTAGCATTGATGGGGCTAGGTGTGTAGGGCTCCACATGGTCTTTGAAAAGGTTTTTGACTTTATTATGACCTTTATACCATACCTAGTTCTAAAATATAAGTGGGACCAATCTGAAGAAAGATACCCACCCAACTTGGTAGTAAAGTCTCTGCTCAGGCAAATAGAAAAGTAGGGTGGTAGATCAATAACAAAGACATCTTGAGGGATTGAGAAGTTAGGGCACTCGTGCAAGGTGAGGCTTAGGTATTTGATGACCCCAACTATAGTGATTGATGATCCATCTAATTAGACAACAGTCTTATCAAGAGTCTCATAGGATAATCCTAAGGTTTTAGCTAATTTCTTAGGTATAACTAAGCTGCTTACTCCTGATTCAATCATACAATTATGTACTAAAATTTTTCCAATAACAAGAGTGACATAGAAAGGAGGAGGCTAGACCTGTGGAGCTTGTTGATTAATTGTGGGCAGTAGGCTATCTTTTACCTCTTGTTGATCTTTCTAAGAGACATCAACAATTAGAACCCTAGGTTGCTCTGAAATATCTTTTAGTGAAATATTAGACAAAGCATCAAGCATTAATTCCTTTTTCCTAGGTATGGATAAAGTATCTAGCATGGGTACACTTATTTAAGTTTTATTCATTTTTTCTACAATATTGAAGGAAACCATGCTTACCTTTGGTTTTCCCTTTCCTATATGCACCTCTGGTTGTGTTGGTGCAGGTTGTGCCATTGTCTTCACATGCTCCTTATTTTGTACAGGTTTCCCCTGAGGCAAAATTTGAACAACCTCAAGCTGTGGGACCACAAATGGAGCCTAATGGTTTGTTGAAATTGGTTGATTTGCATCCATGGCCTTCTTTTTTGACCTTGTGTTGGCTGAAATTGGGATATAGCTCTGATTATCATTGTGGGGAAAGTTAACTCCACAAAACTCCCCACTCTACCAATTCATGAGAGCCACATTAGGTACACTGTGCTCACTTGGTCCTACTAGCTAATTATGCTAAATCTAGGGTTCTTGTGGCCCTTATTGTGGAGTCATGATATTGTTTTGCACCATAAGATTTTGACCAAATCTATTGGGGAAAAATCCTTGAATGTGTTGCTAGTTGCATGGGCAATTCCACTCATAATCTTGCGCTAGATTGTTCTGGGCCATTGGAACAAGCTCCCTAGAAGCACTAGGAATGTTGGGATTGTAAGGATAGATAGCTCTTTGATTATAGTTTCTCACTTGGCCTTGTTTTCCTTCTTGATAAGGGGGTCTATTTTGCTTGTACTGATCCTGATATGGGGCTTGGTAAGGATGTTGATAAGGCTATTGATAAGGATGTTGAAATTGCTACCTTTTGAGACTAACAAGCTCATTGTTAACATTTTGCAAGGTCTTTTTGATATCCTTTAGCTCTTGGGACTAGTCTACAACTGGAATAATAGCTTTTTGGGGAAGACTTGGGATAGGCGGAATACAGGCCAAGGCTAGGACTGCTTCAGGAACAAGTTGTAATTTTGGAAAGAAGGGCATTGGAGGCCTTGGGGCTTTTTTCCTAGCTTGGATGAGATTGTTCTCATGTCTTATGGAAATATCAAAGGCTGTCGGCAAGTTGTTTCCTCCCATTTTTTGGATTTTCATAGAAATGTCATTGTTAAGTGTCGTTAAATAGTATAGAAAAGCATTCTGGTTTGAAGGCCTAACTGCTACTGGAATTCTATTCCATGACCTTTGGAACCTGAAATTGAAGTCCATCATATGCTCCTAGGGTGACCTCTTTATGGTAGTATAATATTCTACTAAAGAAAGATCGTCAGATTTATCTTCAAACTGGGATGTTAAGGCAACACCTAGGTCATCCCAGGTTGCTATAGAGTTAACTACTAAACCCCTAAACCATTGCAAAGCTTTATACTTAAGTGATACTGCTAACAACCTAACAGCTACATCGTCATGGGTGATGTGATAAAGAGCATAGAGGGATGAAACATATCTTATATATTCAATGGCAAAGGTTTGATCCTCTCCGATAAAAATGTGCAAGATTTTAAGGGCTCCCATGGGTATGTCATTATGTTTCTGCCAATTCAAAGGGCTACCCTAGTTAAAAGCCACAAAGGGCTGATTTCTGGCCATGGGTGGATTTGGGAGAATTTGAACTTCTAGGAGCACTTGAGATAATAGAAGTAGTGGTGGAATAACATGACTACCTGCAGGGATATGACTAGAAATAGTAGGCTGAGATGTACTAGGTTGGGATTGAGTGCTCTTGGCTTCCTTTTCTCTCTTCGTAGATGGAGGTAGCTCTCTATATTCAAAATTATTCTTTCTCTGCCTGGTTGGTATCCCGTTCATGTGCTAACAAGAATGATTTGCATAAAAAAAGAATAGAGTCGCCAAGTATGATACCTCATAAATCATAATAAAAACATAATTATTTTTCATACGAAACAACAACTCATATGAAATTTTCTAGAATACTAGCGCAAAATTTTGTCCCACCGGGTGTGCCAAAAACTGTTGTCACTAAGGACTCAACCTGCAAAAGAAAAGTATGAAACTCAACAATATTGTAAAACATGGGAATACTCTTAGGTTTTGGGAAACCAATAATGAAATTATACCTCAAGATTAAGGGCTGACTTCCCCTTGAATCACCTTTAAACTTAAAATTTTTGGAGGAAAAGGGAAGAGAGAAGTGCAAAACTGGAAATAACTAAAATTGAAACTTAGGCGATTCACCACCTTTAAGGATCCTCAAATTTAAGATATGCCCACAGTGAAACATGAAATAAGACTTTGTAACTCACAAATTGATCCTATTATTATGATATTCTTTGAAATAAAGAGGTACTAGAATAAAAGGAGGGGAAAGAGCTTCCACAACCTAAAACTCAGATGTACATAGATTAGGACTGAGACTAACAAAACACCTTTCTAAATACCCAATTTGAACAAGCATGTAAAGTAAAGGACACAACCTAGATGACAATAAATTTGACATGTAATTCAATAGAAAACTTAGAAGTAAATAGGAACAAGAAGGACTACTATTGTATATTCAGGAAAAATAATCCAATTACAATCTGTATCTCCAGGAGATACAAACATTCAAATATCACAATGAGATAGAATGGAAGAACTTCCTCATCACAAAATGTGAGGGGTAAATATAGGAGTGAAACCAAAATCTGCATTTCCATGGAAACCTGAATCCACCCTGCTTGATTCCACTAAATTTGGGACTGAATGAAGGGGTATCTCTGAAAATATGCATTTTATGTCCATAAAGATGTTGCTCAAATCTAGATGATAGGAATCCCAGATCTATAGGGGAGGGTGAGAAGAGGAAAAAATTATAATATATGGCTTAACAATAGTCCTCATATCAAATCAAATCCATTCGCTCCCCTAATCATGCTTAGTAGGTGATATTTGATACAATGATTTATAACTGCATCATTGGTCAAATATTTTACAATGATAAAGGCATGATTTGAAATTTAATCCCATTTCAATAAGTGAGTCCATAAATATTTATAGGAAATAAATCCAATCAGAACCTAGGTCTAGGGATCATATGTTATTACATTTTTAACCTTTCCTTTAATATGACATTAAAACAAAATACATTTTTCTTTTATCCTTTGGCAATATTAAAACAAAAAACCTTATGTTAATACTAGTTAATCTACCCCACTTAGCATATGTTGAAAACATATAAACATGTACAGAAACATATGCAACCGAATCTACCACTTCTCATGCCTTTCTCTGCACTATGTGAATGTGGACTTGATGCCCTAACTATGAGTTGGAAGGAAGAATGGTGCTATTTTGGGAATGTTTCCACTTCGCATTAAGATTTATGGACTTGGGAAAAGGCAATATATATCAATGAGGTAGGTGATCATTGTTTATTGATTCACTTCATAGTTTATCTTTTTTGGATAATGTGTTATGTACTCTTCTTCTATGGGATCGAGAATTGTTGTTTTGGCTTCTCTTTGCATCTTTTACTTCATTCCAGCATTTATAATTATTAGAATATATCTGTGGTAAAATATCTTCTCTTAATGCTTTATTATTGCTTTGAATGTTTACTATTCTGGACAAACCCATGAACAACTAGGTCATTACTGATCAATGATTTGTTTGACCTTATTGCTATTTATTTCTCCATAGGATGTGGCATAATCATACTATAACTGACTTTATCTTTGCTACTATTGCATACCTTCTCCTTTTGCAAGAAGGATTTGATTGGAACATTAAAATGTTGTTGTTTTGACCAAACTGTGGACTATGGATACATTTTCTTTCTTTTCTAGGAACGTTATCTCTATTTTTACTCCACAAGAAGTGGCACCATTACCTATCTTGTGGATGCCTCTCTTGATTTGGGAGATTATTCAAGTAAAAACTATTTGTATTATTGTTTTGGCTCCACAAAATGGGACGTGACATGTCGTATCCATTCTTTGCATGGTAATTGCTGCCTTCTGAGATGTGCATGTTGTTTTGAATCCATCAAATAGCTGAGACACATGTTTTATTTTCTAGATCTTCATTTTATTTCTATTTTTGTATCTTCTTTGTTTGGAAAAGGACTTAGAATGGTGATAAATATGCTCCAATTCTGCTCAAACTCGTGGGTTATATAGTGCATTTATTGTTTTGGTTATTTGATTAAATGCATGATATTTGATAAATGTTTTTGTTTCAACTCCATGATATGAGGTGCCATGGTACTATTTTGACCTTCATTGGTTTCAATTTGTCATTATGCTTTGAAGTCATGGCCATTCTCTTGCTTGATTGGAAGAATCTGGCTCGTGACATCATTGCTATTTTCTTTCTTGGCATTGATTCTGGGAAATGCAAACATGTTCTAGATTTTTCTGAAATTCATATGTAAAAAGAAGTGCTATCTTTGTGAAATGTACCATACCTTTGATTCAAGATACATATGATATTTTTCAAATGCAAATTTATTGAGATATGTATTATTGTTGTTATCTTTCACCTCTATTCTGTACCTAGAGTATCATTGCTTATTGATACTTGAGGGCATGACACATACATACAGATATACCTCTTCTCCTTACTATAGTATATATGTAGATACTTCATTATTTGATGCTGATGGACTCCATATTGCAGTTATCTTTAATTTGAAAAATCCTGATTTATAAGCGCATGCTTGAGATGTGGCTTGCTGAATACACTTATGTCTATGCATACCATTGATGTTGTATCATGATTTTTATTGGAATGATACCCTCATGTTCCATTACACCACTTTGTCTTCCTATATCATGAATGCTCCATGGAAACTGTTTCTTCAATTTTTTTTTCTCCTTCTAGATTAGTGCTCCTCCTTGGGGCTGTAAGGATAATCAGAAACCCTAACTTTAGATGGGGTTTTTGATAACCCTCACAAGTTCAATGTGGGGGTACTAAGAGGTCTTGGAGTCTGATCATGGGTGCTCTTGTCCTATTATGTGGTTTTTGTCAAGGGGCCTTGAGGGCTTCCCTGATAGTGCCCACATTACAGAACAACACCATCCATTTTAGCTTTTGGAGAATCTTCATAAGTTTTCTTGCCAAGACATAGTTATCCTTTAAGATGGCCTGTGATGGATTTCCTTAAAGAGTTTCTATTGTCTGATCAAGGGCACTTATTGCAATTTTAATGCAATGTCACAGCTTCTTTTGTGCCTACACAGGGAACAAACAAGTTAGTAAAAAAATATGGTACTCTTCTTCCTTTTGCAACATTTATCTAAGTGTGCTCATGCCTGGAGCATTGTTCCCTTCTTCTGATGTATGGTTGATTTCATGCATGCATAACTATAAATGTAGATAGATAATTGGTATCATGCATTTCTTAGATCTATTGGATGTAATCTCTCTCTCTCTCTCTCTCTCTCTCTCTCTCTCTCTCTCTCTCTTGCAGATTCTGGATCAAATAGGAGCATACTCGAGTCACCCCCAGGTCAACATCTTCCTTTCTTTAGGCAATGTCTGGTACCCTATTATTTACATTCATTTTATTTTTTCATTTATGTAGTTAGCCATAGATTTTTAGGAGTTGGCTATGCTCACGACCTGTGTGAGCTCAGATAAATTCTTTTTTCCTTCTGCACATATTTTTCATTTATGCTCAAATCTGAATATGATCTAATATATACATCATTTCATTCATTGGATAACTTAGTTTCATTCTTTCTTTCATGTACTTTCCAATTTCATCTTAGGAAATGAACACAAATTTAATGCAGATCACTAATAATGGGAAAACTAGGTTATCTTAGCAACTCACCTAGTAAGTAGGATAACAATCTTAACCAATTGAATGAACATAAGAATTGGGTAATAGAGAGCTAGCCCTATTAGGAGCTGAATATTAGATTAGTACATTTCCCTGTTAAAGGAATACAAAACTCTATCAGGGGTATACACTAAGAACACTACTCTTACAATTAGAAATATGTCTATGTTACAATGCTTTATCAAAATCAACTTTATACAAGAATTTTCTATGCTTAAGTAGTTTCAGTTGTAGCTCGCATCACCTTTTGTTTGATTCTAACATCACAATGCATCTATTCATCTGATCATATAATATCCATGCTCCGCTTCTCAAAACCTTTGCATATATAATTTATCTCATACTCAGTTGAATCCCAAATACATCACAAAATGTGATAAAATCTTATCCAAAAATCAAATACAAAGTCGGAGATCATACATTACCAAAAATAGGGTAAGACCTAATCCAAATCCAACTTAGTATGATTGGATCCCATGTTACACTCCTTCAATCATCATGACTATTCAACTACTCTGTCTTGCTGCTACACTATCTTCACATGAATTCAATCATCTATAACTTTCATCTCTGAACTCCAAAACTCAAGCGACCTTACCTATACTTAGTAAACTGCTTCTTGAACTTACTAATTTTTACAAAACCTTAACACCAAAATTGTGTTCCACTCCAAGAAACCATACATAACTATAGTGTTTCCATAAATGACAAACCTTATACACTCTTGAATGAGCCACTTGCCAACAAAAGGTTTTCAAAATAATAGACAAAAATATCAGAGGCAGGATAGGCCTTTTAGGTTACAGGACATGCCTTAAAAAACCAATTGGAGTGATGGCAGGCATGTGCTATAGAAGCTAGATAATGCAAACAACAAGGAAACTCTTGACTCACTAAACAGAAATAATGTACATAATGTGGAGAGTGCTCCATGGTGTGTGGTTTTCAATATGTTGTATTCTCCTTTCCAATGTGTGGTGGCTCAAGCCTTGGAAAAATCAATAGGGGATGGTGAAGAAAAAGGGAGCCATTGAGAGGAAATGCCTTTAGTAAATATGTTCATGACTTCTACTAAGGGTGAGGGTGATGATTCAAGAGATGTTATGCATCACAAAATTAATGTTGTAAATGATAAAGAAGAACACATTCAACTCTGAAGACCAAATGATGAATAAGTGAGGCCCCTCACTATTGCTAGAATAGCCCAATCTAGGAGCACTTATAATATGAGAAATAGGAGATTTGATCAAGATCAGGGCAAGCCTAGCTCAATATTTTTTAAAGAAATTTCCTCTGGAAGCTCTATTTTGAATGAAGAAAATACCAATACCAAAGAAGCTAATGTGAAGATAGGGGAATATGGAGATACTCTTGTGAGTGCAAGCACAATTAGGCCTAGTTCTGATCAGAAGTTGGATTAATTTAAGGATAAAATGGGTAAAATTTCTACTGAAGTGGTTGTAGGATTTCCAACATTTGATATGAAACATGCTTTATATCAAATGAAGTATTTAGTACCATCACTTTAAATATTGAGGACAAGAGAGCATAGGGAGGGTTCTTTCTCATTACTTTCAAATATACTTGATATAGATCATTCCTCTATAAATGCTCCCAAGTCGGGAAGTGATGAGGAGCAGGAAATTACTACGATCTATGTTGGAAACATAATTACTCAAGAGCCTTCTTAGGTGGATCCCTTTTATGTCACTTTACTGGTGAATAACTGATTGATAAATAATTGTATGATTGACTATGGAGATGCAAAAATTATGATGCCTTATGGCATTATGAAGGAATTAGGTATGAAATTTGACACCTCTTTTGGGAGATGCTATGTTATGGAAAACAAAGAGGTTCTCGAGGTTGGGCTCTTGAGGGGTGTTGAGGTCAAGATTGCTACATTTCCTAAGGCTACATTCAAAATGGATATTGTTGTGGTTGATACACAACTTCATTATGGGATGTTGCTATCAAGGTAGTGGGTTGTGGCTATTGGAGGCCATGTACAACTTGATTTGTCCTATGCTACCATTCTTGTTAATGGGAATGATGTTAATTTATACCATGAGCCACATGATCTAGTAATAGTTTAAAATGTTGACCCTAGTATGTTGAACTCTGTTACAGATGTAGATATGGAAAAATTTAGAATAGAACAAGTTCAACCCTAATTGAAGAATACAGACTCACTTGGAGATGAATTGCAATCACAAAAACATGAAATTTGAAATATGTATATTGATGGAACATGCTCTAAGAAAGGGTCAGGAGCTCGTGTAATTTTTATTTCTCCTTTAGGTGCTACTTTTAAATACTCATTTTTTGTTGGATTTCCAATGCACAAATAATAAAATTAAGTATGAAGCATTGTTTTGGGTTTAGAGATTGAAATTAAGCATGGTATTAATTTATTATAGATTTTTTGGGGATTTAGAGTTAGAAATCTCTCAAATTAGGTCCAAGTATGCTGTTAAGAATGATAGATTGAAAAATATAAGCATGCTGTTTGGGATAAGATTGAGTCTTTTGATGCATTTTCCATTGAGTGGGTAGAAAAATCAAAGAATATCATGGTTGAATTCTTGGAAAATGTTAGTATAAAAAATGATGATATAACATTGGTTGGAGTTTCTTGTTGATTAACTAATGAATATTTGATGGATATGATAAAGACCGAGGGATACCGAGTATCATGATTGTAGAAATGGTTAGATCAGTTATTGTTTTGTCATTGATGTCAAGAAATTGTTAACTGAATTTTTTTGTATTACCTTTAGAGGAGAAGTTAAATGGGTGAAAAATAAAGATCAGACAATGATGAAGTAATGATGATATAGTTTGTTTATACTATACATTTGAGGTTATCAAATGAGTACATTTGATTGATCAAGTTGGGAACTACAATGAATTAAGTTATGACTAAAAGAGTTACTTTAACGAGATAGACTGAGTTAGTTGGTAGAATTTTATGTGAGTCGGTTATAGTTACTGAGCACCAAAGATGAGTTAGACACTGAGCAGTGAGTAAAGTCAGTTACTGAGTTGCAAAGAAAGTTTTACCGAGTACAGTATACATTTATTAAATGACGATGAAATTGAATTCAATGCAAAGCAATGATGAGCTGGATGAGGAAATGAATTAAATGAAGTTTATTACAACATATACAAATAGAAAATTCAATATGAAGATCTAAAGCGAAGATCAAGCGGTTAAACATAAATATGAAAGTTCCAAGAAAAGTTACAAGTTTTGAGGTAAAAGTGAGATGGTTTACCAAGTTGAGAAATATGAAGAAGATGATCGAATGACTAAGCACAAAGGAAGGAAAATAAAAGGAGATTAAGAGGAAAAAGTATGTCTATATAAGGAATGAGAATTACATGGAGAGTAAGGCTGCTAGCGAATAAAACAAAGGAGGAAGGAAGCTGAAGAACAACATTTACCGAGAAGAACAACGAAAGATAGATTGAAAAATTGATAGTCTGAGAAAGAGGTAAATGGAGTATGAGACGCCAGTATTCAATTGAGCATAAAGGATCTGACACAAGAATAGTGAGTTTCTATATTTATAGATCAAATTTTATTGTTTCTTCTTAATATTTGTAATAGATAAATCTCTTAACCAAGTGGATTTAACCATCCTATTTGTAAAACCTAGACTTGGGTGACATTCCAAAAGAGTGTTTAACAAACTCTAACAAGGCCACTCCTAACAAGGTGAAGATCTTAATAGATCTGAGGTAAATCCCCTAACAATGTCACATTTAGAAAATGTGTTTGTGATCTTTAACATGATAAGTTCTTAACTGAGTGTACTTTAGAAGGGTATGTTTTTATTGTGGGTTACAATTCCCATAGAGGTTTTTCCCAAATTGGGTTTCTTCATTAAATCCCTTGTCAATGAGTTAAATCACGTGTTAGCCAAGTTATATCTAGTTTTTCTAAGTTTGAATGATTGATTGCTTCTTATGTTATTTGGTGAATTAGCTATTTACTATATTTGGTAATTACCGAGTGAATCAATGAGTTCAATTTTAAGTGTTTAAGTTTTGATTTGTCTAATTCACCCCTTCTCAGTGGGACACCGAATTGGTATAAGAGCTTTGTTACTTTGAAGTGTTAAGTTTGAAAGGACTTGAGTCAAGATATAAAGATGTATAAGAGGAAAACACAAAATCTGAATAGGGATCATTTCTCTACATGGAAAAGTAGAATGAGTTTGCATGTGTCTGGAGTAGGAGAGTATGCACTTTACTTTCTTGATAATGAATATGTAACACCTACTACTACACCTTTGATATATTAGTGAGAAAAAAAAGAAACAAGAACATACACAAGTTATGATTGAGATTGCTTCTACACTTATCGACCAGGAATATGATGAGATATGGTTTCACAACTTAAAAATAGATGTGGGATAAGATTATTTTGACATATGGTGGAGATTAGCATGTTCAGAAGGCTAAAGAAGAAAGATTGAGAGGAAAATTCAACTCTGTGAAGATGAAGGAAGGAGAGAACATAATACAGTATAGTACAAGACTTAAGGAGACTATTAATTCTATCAGAGGAGCTGGTGGTATCATAACAGAGGATGATGTTACAAGAAAAATGTTGAGAACCCTACTACCAAGTTATGTTATTCATGTATCTTCTATACAAGAGCTAAGATCTATACCCCAGATAAATGTTTCATTGGATGCTACTATTAGTAAGTTAACTGCATTTGAGCTAAATGGTTTTGACAATAGTATGACTGCTACTTCTAATATTTAATATGCATTTAAGTCTACTTTAAAGATTGGAAAGGCTAGGGAAGCTTCTGCTAGAGATGGATATTTGAGCAGTGCTAGTGATAAATTTTATAGTTGCACTGAAGGACTTGAAGAGTTATTTACTAAATGTGATGAGAATGAAAGAGAATTTGAATCTTTATTGGCTAGAATACTACAAAGAGGTAAAGACAAATACCGAGGTAAGTTACCTTTGAAATGTTTCAATTGTGATAAAGTTCCTCACTTTGCATCTAAATGTCTGGAGAAAGATAAGGAAGAAAATAAATATAATAGAGATAAGGACAAAAGAGAAAAAATATTTAGGAGATACATCTACTACAAAAACAAATCTAAACAATACATGTCACCGATTGGAATTTCAATATGGAAGGGTGAAAGTATTTGATGAGAAGAGTAATCTAGTTGCTATTGGAGAACAATATAAAGGTAATCTATTTTATCTTGATACTTCTATGAAGAGTTGCCTATTTGCTAAAGTTGAAGATGTTTGGTTATGGCACAAAAGGCTTTGTCATGTTAATATTGACAACTTAATCAAAGTGAGTAAGAAGATTAGAGTAAGAGGACTACTAAGACTTGAAAAAATAGAGAATGCTATGTGCAAAGAATGTCAGATGGGTAAGATGACTAAATCTAGTTTTTCAAGAAAGACTTATGTTACACAAGGAAATTTGGATTTAGTTCATACTGATTTATGTGGACCAATGAGAAATCAAAGCTATTATGGAGACAAATATTTTATTTTATTTGTGGGTGATTATTCTAGAATGATTCCTGTAATGCTTTTATAAGAAAAATATAATGCATTTTAAATGTTTAAGTGTTATAAGGCCCGAGTTGAAAATGAAACTAGAAGAAATTTGAAATTCGTTCCGACAGAGGAGGTGAGTTTACTTATGATGAGTTTACATTGTTTTTTAATGAGAATGGAATCAAGAGACAATTGTTAGCACCGATATCACCACAACAGAATAAGATTTCTGAGAGAAGAAACATATCTATTTTTTATTGTGCTAGGACACTAATGTTTGATAAAGGAGTTTCACAAAACTTCTAGAGGGAAGCTATGAGTACTTCTATGTATACACTAAACCGAGTACAAATGAAGAAAGGTACCAACAAGACACCTTATGAAATTTGGTATGATCACAAACCTAATGTTAGCTACTTTAAATTTTTTGGGAGAAAATGCTATATTCTTAAAGATTCCAGAGAAGGAAAGTTTGAATCAAAAGGAGAAGAAGGGATATTCTTAGGATATTCTACAAATATTAAAGCTCACAAATGTCTGAACAAGGTTACTAAAAAAATGGTGGAAAGTGCAAATGTAAGAATTGATGAATTTGCAAAAAGGAATGATGAAGACAGTAAGAAGGAACCTGATGATTGTGAGAAGTTTTTATATGTACAACATTATGCCCTTGATAATTTACCAAGAGCACCTAACGAGGAGGAAGATGAACAAGGAGTTCCAGAACCAAATATTGATATTGAAGAACCGAGAGCTACCAAGCCTATTTTGACAAAATATTTGATAAGGAACCATTCCCCAAGCAAGATTATTGGAAATAAGGAAGATGGAGTGATGACCAGAAGCAAGGGCAGAGACAATACATATTTTATATCTACATTTGAGTGGAGGAAAGTTATAAATGCACTAGATAATGAAGATTAGATGAAAGAAATGAAAAAAGAGTATGATCAAACTGAGAAGAACAAGACATGGAGTTTAGTACCAAGACCTAAAGACAAGAATATTACTGGTACTAAATGGATTTTTAGAAGGAAACTGAACGAGCATGGAGAAGTTATCAGAAATAAAGCTAGATTGGTTTGCAAAGGTTATGCACAAGAAGGAATTGACTATGGAGAGACTTTTGCACCTGTTTCTAGATTGGAAGGAGTTAAAATAATTCTAGCATATGCTACTTAAAAGGATTCAAGGTATATCAGATGGATGTTAAGTTTGCATTTCTTAATGGGATACTTGAAGAAGTATACATTGATAAACCTGAAGGATTCATTGAGAAAACAAACAAGAACAAGGTATGTAAGTTACATAAAGCTTTATATAGATTGAAACAAGCACACCGAGCATGGTATGAGAGATTTCACTCTTATCTAATCAAAATAGGATTTCAAAGAACAAGTAATAACAATAATGTTTACTTTAAATGTGATAGTGATAATAACGTTTTGATTGCTGAAATTTTTGTTGATGATATTATTTTTGGAGGTAATGGCACTTTATATAAAGGATTTTCTGATGAAATGAGAAAAGAGTTTGAGATGTCAATGCTTGGAGAGATGAAGTTCTTTCTATGTCTACAGATACAACAAGTTACTAGAGGAATCTATATTACACAAGCCAAGTATATCAAAGAGATTCTTAAAACTTTTGGTATGAAATATTCCAAACTATTGGAGCACCTATGGTTACTGGGTATAAATTATCTAAAGAGGATGAAACACAAGAGGTGGATAATAATCTTTACCAATCCATGATTGGTAATTGTAGTATGTTATTCATAGAAGACCTAATATAGAATACACTATTGGAATTGTTGCAAGATTTTATTCTAATCAAAAGGAAACACATATGTCTGCAGTAAAAAGAATTTTGAGATACCTAAAAGGCACATAAGAGTTTGGATTATTATACAAAAAGGGAGGTAATTTTGATCTGCAAGTCTACACTGATGTAGATTGGGCTGGAAATGTTGATGAAAAAAAAAGTACTAGTGGAGGTGCATTATTTCTAGGTGAAAGATTGGTTACATGGCTGAGAAAGAAACAAAGTTGTATTTCACAGTCTACTACCAAGGCTGCATATGTTGTTGCTGCTATGAATTGTGCAAATATAGTATGGATTAAGAAATTACTTGAAGGTATGCAAGAAGAGATCACAGATCTGGTTACTATTTTTTTGATAATACAAGTGCTATTAATATATCAAAGAACCTGGTTATGCATTCAAAGACCAAGCATATTTCTATCAAATATCCCTACTTGAGAGAGCAAGTTGAAGAGAAAAATATGAAATTGGACTATGTGAATTCAAAGGAACAATTGGCTGATATCTTTACAAAGACACTACCTAAAGATTCTTTTGAGTGTCTTAGAGGTAAATTAGGGGTTCTTCCCCTATCCAATGTTCACTAAAGAGCATGAGACATGCTGCATCAATTCTACATTTCATTAGAATATCTATTTTTGAATTGATATTAGTATGGAACACTTTAGGTGATTCCTGAAGTTGTGAAAAGATTTTTGTATGTAATGTTTTATGAGTACATGTCAGGTATAATCCACTATTGGAACAAATTTTTAGGAGTATGAATTTTTGGTATTGTTGTGAAAGAGGGAGAAGAATACATTGATGATATTGATAAAGAGGGAGAGTTATGAGTTAATGACATTTATCTAAAAAGAGATATTTAGGGAGAAGAATGAATTGATAATATTTACTCATGAAGGAGATTTAGGATGTATGTTAAAAAAAAAATTTTAATCCAAGAGGGAGATTCAGATCATAAATATCAAAGTGGAAATAGATATATCAACTCAGAGGGAGTACAATTATGTATTTGAGAGCTTCCATCATCAATTGTTATAACACTGTTATCGTAGTTGTCATCAATGCCAAAGAGGGATATTGCTTATTAATTGATGAATATATGATGGAGATGATGAAGACCGAGTGATACCAAGTATCATGATTGTAGAAATGGTTAGATTAGTTATTATTTTGTCAATGATGTCAATCAATTGATTAATTGATTTTTATTGTGTTATAAGAGGAGAAGTTAAATGGGTGATAATACATATCAGACAATGATTCATGATGATATAGTTATTTTCTATGATACATTTGATGTTATCAAATCGGTAAATTTGATTAATCAAGTCAGGAATTGCAATGAATTAAGTTATTGTTGGAGATTTACTTCTGGTAGCTAGTTGATTGTATGTTTGTCATTAATGACAACATATAATATACAATAGTGTTCTATATGTACTTATCAGAAAAGTGATATTAACCCTTGTGCGGTTATATTCATGTTTAAGACATATTGTTGATTCTTTGTTCATACACGCAAGATTAGATTTGATGTTTCAATTAAGTTGTGTTAATCTGTATTGACAGTTATAGTTTATGGAGAGTATTTGTTTAGAGCCGACGTATTTACCATGTTTCTTGAGTTGCACCTATCTTCAGGGTATGTGTGTGTATATTCATGATTAGTTATGAGTTAATCATGTTTGGTTAAGAGCGCTTGTCATGTTTCATCAGGATCGTGTTGTTTGAGATAATTTGGTGGAGTCAACTTAGTGAAGCGTCGCATCTATTCAGTTTGTGTTGTGTGGTCTTAATCTTGATTGCTTAGTTAAGCTGACAAGGAAGTTATTGAAGTGTTTTCCACAATCGTCATGATCTTATACTTTGAGGAAGATACTTATAGTAGTTCATTTGTGAATGTTAAGTGTGGATAATAAGAAAAGAGATAGAAAAAGTACAGAGCAGAATATCAGTTGTGTTTCATTCATCAAGGATCTATGTGAAGAAGCAGCGGAAGATTACAATAGATTGGAACTGATCAAGACAGCAGGTCTACTCTACAGTTCATCATCAGATATAGTGCATATTTGTTCTATAGAAGGTTGTAGCCTTCACCATTGAAGTAGTGAGCTTTTGGATAGTGAGTCCTCACCCTTAACTGGGTTATTTGTAAAAGACTCCTAATAGGGTCAGACCCTTAACCAGGTCACTATACTTATTGCATTGTAAATAAAAACTCCTAACAGGGTTGCAAGATCTTTTAACATGGATTATTATAAACAAGTATAGTTCATTGTGGGTGCTAATTCCCATCGGGGTTTTTACCATTTGGTTTTCCCGTAGCCAAATTGTGGTATTGTCTATTGTGTTATCTGAATGTGCATTTACTTTATGATATTCTAGAATTAATAAGTGAAAAGAATTAAATTAGTGGATAACTGATTCACCCCCCCCCCCGCTCAGTTATCCTTTGGGACTATTCTAAAAGTTATGACTGAAAGAGTTACTTTACTGAGCTAGACTAAGTCAGTTACAGTTACCGAGCACCAAAGATGAGTTAGACACCGATCAGTGAATGAAGTCAGTTTCCGAGTTGCAAAGAAATTTTTACCGAGTATAGTATACATATATTAAATGATGATGAAATCAAATTCAATGAGAAGTGATGATGAGATGGATGAGGAAATGAATTAAATAAAGTTTGTTACAAGATCTATGAATGAAAAATTCAATGTGGAGATCTAAGGTGAAGATCAAGCGGTTAAACAAAAATATGAAATTTCTAAGAAAAGTTACAAGTTCTGAGGTAAAAGTGAGATGGTTTATCGAGTTGATAAATATGAAGAAGATGATTGAACAACTGAGCGCAAAGGAATAAAAATAAAAGAAGGAGATTAAGAGGAAAAATTATGTCTATATAAGGATTGAGAATTACACAAAGTGTAAGGTCGTTGGCGAATAAAACAAAGGAGGAAGGAAGCTGAAGAGAAACATTTATCAAGCAGAACAAAGAAAGAAAGATTGACAAATCTATAGTCTAAGAAAGAGATAAATGGAGTATGAGATGCCAATATTCAATTGAGCATAAAGGATCTGACACAAACATAGTGAGTTTCTATATTTATAGATCAAAGTTTACTATTTCTTATTAATATTTGTAACAGAGAAATTTGTTAACTGAGTGGATTTAACCATCGTATTTGTAAAACCTAGACTTAGGCTACATTCCAAAAGATTGTTTAAAGACCTCTAACAATGCCAATCCTAACAGGGTGAAGATCTTAACAGATCTGAGGTAAATCCCCTAACAGTGCCACATTTAGAAAATGTGTTTGTAACCTTTAACATGATAAGTTCTTAACCAAGTGTACTTCATAAGAGTACATTTTTATTGTGGGTTACAATTCCCACAAATGTTTTTCCCAAATTAGGTTTCCTCATTAAATCCTGTGTCAATGAGTTAAATCATTTGTTAACCGAGTTATATCTAATGTTACTAAGTTTGAATGATTGATTTTTGCTTATGTTATTTGGTGAATTGGTTATTTACTATATTTAGTATTACCGAGTGAATTAGTTAGTTCAACTTTAAGTGTTTAAGTTTTGATTTGTCTGATTCCCCCCCTCCCCCCCGTAGTGGGACCAACATTTCTACCATATAGACCAAGATAAGGCCTTCCATCCTTGACAATATATAATTGGAATTTTTTTGAAGATGCCAGTGACATTCTCAAATTCTTTCAGTATTTAGATCATTATGAAGCCCAGAAGATTGACTGTAATGAATTAGTGGAGGTCACTAATGGGAAGGAAACTATATTTGGAATTGAGTTGTCCAGTTGCAAACAAATGAGATTCCTAAGGGTTTGGTTAAATTGGAGGGAATGTTTAGTGATAATGACAATTATTTGTATCAAGAATCTTTAGCCAAAATGGAGGAATTGGAAGAGATAAATCTAGGGTCAGAAGCAGTCCGTAAGCTTGTATATATTGGAAAAGAAGTTAGCCCCTCATATAAAACCCAATTTGATTAATTTGTTAAAAAGATACAAGCATGTGTTTTCTTGGTATTATGAGGGTCTTAAGGATTATAGGGAGGACCTATTCCAACATGAAATTCCTCTAAAATATGATGTTAAACCCTTTAGGAAAAAGAAAAGACCAATTAATCCATTGCTGGCACAAAAAATGCAACAAGAACTAATGAAGCTTATAATGTTGGGATAATTAAACCAATAAGACATTCATCATGGGAGTTTAATTTGGTGCTAGTCAGGAAGAAGAATGGTGACATTAGAGTATGTGTTGATTTCAGAAACCTAAATGTACCATCTCTAAAAGATAATTATTCCTTACCAAATATAGAATCCATGCTACAAAGGGTTACAGGTTGTGATATTTTATCACTGATGGATGGATTTTTCTGGTTATAATTAAGTATTGGTTAATGAATATGAATAGTTCAAGACAACCTTCACTACTCCATGGGGTACCTATGTATATCTAAGAATTCATTTTGGCCTAATAAATGAAGGGGAAACTTTTCAAAGGGAAATGGATGTAGCTTTGTAGCATGGATGTAGCGCTAGAAATGTATGTGGTAAATTTGGCCTTGTTAATTCACCATACACTTCAACATAGTCCTTCTTCACCAGATACACACAAGACTGAATATGAGATTATTCATCCTGTCTGCCTGCATGATTCGACCTGTTGCCTTCTATCCAGACGGGGTTTTCGAAATTGCTCTCAGAACGAGAGTCTCACAATGATAGATTAATCTAGGAACAAAGGATTTATCTCCATGAATGCAATAGAATGCAAGATTATTCTAAGAAATGAAATATGTGAGATTAGTCTAAGACATGATTTCAATGCAATTATTCTAGAAATTGAAACTATCTTATTGCAATAATGAAATTATTCTATATGAGATTAGCAAGAAATGTGACAATAATTCAGTATTCTAACAATGCATAAAAATGAGTGGGGTTTCAGGGATGAGAGTTCTTTTATAGACTCAGAGATGATCAGAATAGAAAGTTTCCTCTTTGAAATAAAACATATAGAAAAGCCAGTTTAAATTAGAAAGCTTTATTTGAAAGAAAACAATAAATTGTTTTCCCTTTGCTTTAATTGTTTTCTTTCTTTGATTTAATTCTATTTTATTTGATTTTGATTTTTTTCTTTCTTTTTAAAGCACAATTAATTCAAAGATTCTATTTCTGAATATAAGAAAGATTTTTGAGAGAATATCTAATTAATTAAATAAATATGACCTCATAATTGCTTTTTCTCAATTATCTGAATAATTAAATTCAATTATTGAAATGAGGATATTTATTTAATAATTAAATATTATTTAATTCATTTTTCATGTGTCTTAGCTAAAGAGGGTGAATTTAATTTAATTAAAGTGCTAGGACTTTATAATTAAATTAACTCAATCATAAGGTTTGTTTAGCCAATTGGTATTTATGAATTAAATATAATGTATGATTAATGCAGATTTAGGATTTTCGGCATTTGACACTTAGGTCAAGTAGAGTTAGTCAAACTCAGAATTGCCTAGTATAATAGGACTTTGATGATCTAGAAGAGTGACAAATGCAACAAAATTGGTTAGGGTTGCAAGATGCCAATTTTGGGGTGTTACATAAAGAGGGAGTTAGAATTGATCCTGAGAGAATTGATTCGATCAACAAGGTGCTATCTCCCAAAATATCAAAGGTGTGCAATATTTCCAGGGTAAGATAAAATTTTTAAGGAGATTTATTGCAAATTTTGCAAAGATCAAGTAAAACCAATTGTCAAGTGGCTTAAGAATAATACTAAATTTGGTTGGGATGAAGAAGCTCAACATGCTTTTGACAAGATAAATGGCAATTCAGGAAGCACCAATGTTAAAATATCTTGACTATGAAAGGCCTTTTTCTCTATTTTCCTTTGCATCATTCCACACCATCGCAACAATGTTGTTACAAAAGGATAAAGAAGGGTTTGAACATCCTATTATTTTTTTAGTAAACCCTTGCAGGCTGCTGAATTGAATTACAAAATAATGGAAAAACAAGCATATGCCTTAGTAAAGGCAATTAAGGCTTTTAGGCCTTATTTGGTATGTGAAAAATTTATTGTTTATATTCCTCATACTAATGTGAAGGATATTCTATCTCAATATGAAGTCACTAGAAAGAGATGCAGATATATCAATAGAATTCAAGAATTTAATTTGGAGATCTAAATCACAAAATTGGTTTGGGGTTTGAGATTAGCCAAGATTATGATAGATACGAATATGGAGTTAGCCCAAGTTAATAATGTTCAAACATCAAGTATAATTCCTACTAGTATTGAGGTGTAGCCTTGAAAAATACCAAGTGGCCAGAAGGTATGACAGATAATCAGAAGAGAAATCTCAGACTCCAAGCTCAAAGGTATGTACTTATTCAAGGTGATCTTTTTTGGAAGAAAAAGGATGAAGTTTTTTTATTTTTTTTGGACAAGGCATAGTCTGAGAGGGTTTTAAATAAGACATGCAAGGGTTTTTATGGTGTCCATTATTCTACAAGAACTACAACCCATAAACTAATCAGGGCTGGATTCTATTGGCCTTTTATGTTTATAGATACTCATAAATTTCTGCAAAAGTGTGAAGCATGCCAGAGGTTTTCTTCTAAGTTGAAGTATTCAGAAGCATTATTTCTAAATCCAATATCATTAGAAGCCCCTTTTCCCCAATGGGGCATTGATTTTATTGGTGAGTTTGCAGAGAAGTCAAGTGGAGTTCACAGTTGGATATTGGTGGCCACTGATTATTTCACCAAATGGATTGAGGCAGTTCCAACTAAAAGGGAAACCAGTAAAGTGGTTATAGATTTTTTGACAGATAACATTTTGACCAGATTTGGTGTCCCTATAAAATTGGTGATGGATAGTGCTATGTGTTTCAGATTTGAAGAGTTCAAGGAGTTTTGTGAGGATTATGGTATTGTTATATCTTACTCTTCACCTTATCACCCAAAAGGGAATGGACAAACTGAATCTAGCAATAAAAGCATAATAAAAATCATTAAAAAGACCTTAGAAAAGAATAGGAAGTATTGGAACTCTAAACTAAAATTGGCTTTGTGGGTTGATAGGGTAACCGTTAAGAAGGCTATAGGGTGTCCTCTTTTGAAATGGTTCATGGAGCACATGCAAGATTACCCCTGATTAATCTATTTCTAGTTTACAAGTTCTTGTAGGAAGAAGAAATAGAAGAGCTAGAGCCTATGAAGGATAGGATGATGCAGTTGGTTGAGTTAGAAGAAATAAGGCATGAGGCACAAATGAAGAATTTGAAAATACAATAGCAGTCAAAGTACTTGTTTGAAAAGAGATCAACTGAAAGGAAGTACCCGATGTATGATATGGTGCTCCAATGGAATTCAAGAGTAGAAGAAAAGGGTAAGCATGGAAAGTTTGAATCATTATGGTTGGGCCTTTTGTCATCCAGGATTTCCATGGAAAGGATTCATATTTCTTGCAGAATTTTAATGGTGAGATGCAGGAATTGTTAGTGCATGGGAAATTCCTGAAGCCCTTTTTCTCAAAATTTTTATCTTTCGTGCATAGTGGGATGTGTATTTGTGCATATTGTGGGGTTTTTTGTGTTAGGTTTTAGGTTTTCTTTTTGGTTTGCATCCTAGAGTGTTGAATTCTAGTCTTGATCTTGCAATAAACCTTCCTTAGAAGGAGCCATTATTTGTACTCTTATTTTTATGAGAGTGCCATGTTATAAATATGCAAATACATGGCGACATCCCATGGAAATAAGTATTGTGTGGTCTCAATTTTTTAGGTTGGAGGCTCTGCAGGAAGAGATAAAGTATTTTGTGTGCAAAGGAAGTAGCAAATGTGGCACTTTTGGCAGAAATAGTTAACCCATAAGGAAGAATGTGACGTTCGTGACTTATCTATGAATAGTCACTTATCCCACATTGGTCATGCTAGAGAGTAACTTATGGTTTTTATATAACTCCACATACTTATGAAGTGCACACATGGGCAATCAACTTGGATAATTTTGTGGGCCCATGCCCACGTGGTGGTGATGTGGTGGAGCAACCAAAAACTAGGGTGTACTACGTGGAAGAGTGGGCCAATCAAGAAAATAAGTGGAAGGATGAATGGGCCTCTAGGTGGCAGTTTGTTGTGAGCTTGAGTGATTGGAAAGTGGTTAGAAAGTTAACTGGTGAGCTGAAGAACTTATTTTATCGTGAGCACGCATAGTTGGCAAGAGGTTAGAAAGTTAATCGGCGAGATGGAGAGTACAATTAGTGTTAGAATAATAAACAGAAAAAATGCAAATATTAATGCACGGAAGAGAACACAAAGACACAGAGATTTAACATGGTTCACCCAATCCTTGGGCTACATCCACCAACAGCGAGTCCAATATCTTTATTATTATCCAGTAATTACAATCTAAAACCTACAACTCAATACCGCTGTAGGAAGCTACGAAAAATCCCTCATACAATGAAATCTTGAAACCCTAAGCCCTTTTCACAAGCATATTTGACCTAACCTAATTAGGGAAAAAAAAACTCTGACTAATAGAAAAAACAATAGTCGACCCTTTACAATATTAATAAGTCATTGTTGGTGCTGCCTCTTGACCCTTCCTAGGGCACTACCCCAGGACCCCGCAAGGGGCTCTACCCCTTGACCTTGAGCTTGGGGCCCATATAGATATGTCTAGGGGGAAACCACGCTGAAAGAAACTGAGTCTGATTAGGCTCCACATACATAAAAATTAGTGGTTTCAGGTCGCAAGATGGCTACTAATAGCTAGATGTCAGTGTTCATGAGGTCTCAAGAAATTGGGGTAGTTGGTGATGATTTCAGAGAGCTTGCAAGATGTTTCCACATAGAATTTTTGAGGTCAGGAGATGGATGGTTGTTGTGAACTCACGAGGTGAAAGAGAATATTATTCTAGAGCTAGAGAGTTAGCAAATAGTTTCCACTTGGTGGTTGGTTGAGAGCTTGCAATAGCTAGAGGATGTAAAGGAAAATTCTTGAGAGTTGGCGAGTAAGGGTTCTCCCCAGCTCACAAGAGGTTAAAGACTTAATAGTTTCAAGTGGAGAGATTGAGACTAAGCTGCTAGTGGGTTGTTGCGAGGTTGTGAGATATTAGGGGAACCATTAGATGTTCTGCGAGCTAGTGATATTTTTCCATGTGTCCTGGTTTGCCCGATGTGCCAAAATGGATAAAGATCAATGGTTAAAATTCAAAATAATTTTAAAAAGATAATCGGATCTATTGCCTGCATGCAAAATTACTACTAAATATATATGGTTTTGAACTCATCACCAAGAGATCTATAATGGTCATGGCCATACATTTCAAGTTGCAGAGAAGTAGATGGATCAGGTTGGATGTCTGGGTCGACATAAATATGATTAGGGAATGTTGTGAGGGTCAGATATTTTGGATGGATCAAGTCACATTAATGATTGATTTTATGGATAGAGTATGGTACATGAGAAGGATTTTCAATGGTATATCAAAATCTAGTTTTTCCTCTGTTACTGCTCATATATTTTGGCCTTAGTTGGTTTATGGTTGGCTCTCTTCAATGTGGTGGGTGGCATTCTTCCTGAGATTTGGGGGGTTGGGCGTTAGGGTTTGTTTTTTCCCTAAAGTAGCCTAAAGCTAGTTAGATCCTAAAGAAATAAGGGGATTCCTAGACTACTTTAAGTAGGATGATTGTAAAAAGCCATTTTTTGAATCAAGAAAGACTGTAAAGCTCTAAGTATTAGACTAAGACTATGAGAGGTGTTTTGGAGTTTTTTTTGGATGTATTAAGTGTTTGGATAGAAATACATATATAAGCTCACTTATGAGTTTCAAGGTCCTAATATATGATTGTCTTTGTTTTCAATTCCAGTATTCATTTAGGTGGAACTGTTAAGGACTTTTCCATTTATCTATATGTAAGGAAGATTGTAAAGTTGTTTTAGGGTTTCTTTCAAGGAGAGAATTAAATTCCTTAGAAAAATACAGTGATTCTTTGAATTTGTTTATGAATAGGATGATCACATCTATAGTATGAGTGTGGAGTGATATGTACGGCATATTCATTTCTAGAATTTTTTTGTAGGTGTGCTTGGGTAGGTATTCTTGTTTGGGAGTTTTTGTACATTTAAAGTGACTCCATACCCTAGGATAGGGCACTGGGATTTTATGAAAATGGAGTGTGTGGTTATCATCATTCACAAACACCTTGTTAGATCTTGAATATTATATTTATTAAATCTGTTAATTACAAAGAAAGTGTTTTGTAAGAAATCCACTGTGAATATGCTTAGTATTAAATTTGTGTAAGTCTTTGAAAGAAGATGATAGGTAAACCCACTTGAGTCTATGGAGCTCAAAATGTAGAAAGTTGAAATACCTTGTTACTATTGTCATTTTCCTTGCTTGGTCAATATTTGGGAAAATAGTGGGCCATGCTTGTTTTACGGGTGTAAAGGATCAACAAGAAAAATATATAACATGTCATAGAATTTTTTATGTTGTTGAAGAAGGTGTGAGTGATGGTGAATCTAGTGCTAGTGATGAAGAGATTGTGTTTATTTCTATTAAAGAAGAAAATCGTAAGGAAGAGAAATCATTAGTTTCACATGTTAAAAGAGATGAATGAATTATTGATAGTGAATATTCACATCATATGACTGGTGATAAAAATAAGTTTATGAAGCTTCAAGATTATGATGGTGATGTTGTTAGGTTTGGTAACAACACACCTTGCTTGATAAAAGGGAAGGATCTATAACTCTTGATGGTAAAAATAATATTGATGATGTTTTGTACATTAAAGGATTAAGTCATAACCTGTTGAGTGTTGGACAACTGTTAGACAAGGGATACAAATTGGAATTTGTAGGAGTGTGAAAATTCATTGGAAGCAATGGAAAGCTTATTGCATCAGGTACATAGACCATTGGTAATCTATTTCATTCAAAAACTATTGAGAAAAAATGTCTGATTGCAAGGTTGATGACAGTTGGTGGTGGCATATAATATTTTGTCATGTAAAATTTGATAATATGGTAAAAGTTAGCACTACTAATGCTTTAAGAGATTTTCCTAAGTTGATGAAGCCTAACAATTTGTGCAAGGAATGTCAATTGGGAAAGTTAACTATATCTAATTTTAAGAGTAAGACATATACTTCAAATAGATTGCTAGATTTGGTACATACAAATTTGTGTGGTCCTAAAAAGACTATAAGCTATTATGGTGACTTATATTCCATTCTATTTATTGATGGCTATTCAAGGATGATGTGGGTTACATTTTTGAGAGGAAAAAAAAAGAAGATTTTTAGAAATTTTAGGTATTCAAGATGATGGTTGAAACCGAGTCTATATAGAGATTAAAGTGCCTAAGATCAGAAAGAGGAGGAGAATTCAAATCCAATGAATTTTATGCTTCTTGCGAAGAAAATGGAATTAAGAGGTAGACTTATGATCTATGGATTCCCACAACAAAATGGTGTTATAGAGTGAAGGAAAATAACTATCCTAGACACAAATAGAACCATGATGATTGAAGGAAATGTTCTATAAATCTATTGGAGAGAAATTGTGAGCACTAAAATATATACCTTGAACCTAGTACATATAAAGAAAGGAACCAGTAAGACTTCTTATGAAATTTGGTATGGTCATATTCCTATAGTGAGATACTTTAGAATTTTTGGTAGCAAATGTTATATTAAGAAATATGGGGATATTGGAAAGTTTGATCCTAGAAGTAATGAAGGAATTTTTATTGGTTACTCTACAAAGAGAAAATAATATAAATGTTATAACTATAGACTAAAGAATATTTTTTAAAGTGAAAATGTTAGAGTAGATGAGAATGTGCAAAAATTAGAAAGAACTTGTAGGTATGAAATAGCTGAAGAGAACAATCAAATTGTGGAACTACAAAATCAGGATCAGAATGAATCAAATGAACATGTTGAACCTATGGTTAATGAGGAGGATATTGAAACCAAAGGTTTTTCTAAAAATCCTATTATGAAGAATCCATGGAATTTAAGGATTAATCATTATAAAAATTCTATTATTGGTGAAAACAATACATGTGCTCAAACTACAACAAGAATTTCTAGAGATGAAACATGTTTGCTATCAGAATTTGAACCTAAAGATGTGAAAGAGGCTTGTAATGATGAGAGTTGGATAAATTATATGAGGGAAGAACTTGATAAAAATTGAAAAAAAAATAACACTTGTACTCTTTTTCCCATACCTATGAACAAGAATGTGATTGAAACTAAGTGGGTATTCAGGAACAAATTGAATGATGATGAAAAGTGGTTCGGAACAAAGATAGTCTAGTATACAAAGGGTATTTACAGATGAAAGGTATTGATTTTAAAGAGAAATTTTCCCCTATAGATATAATCAAAGCTGTTAGATTAATTCTTGCATGTGCAGCTTACATAAATTTCAAACTTTATCAGATGGATGTCAAATCTGCATTCTTGAATGGTGAGTTAGAGGAAGCTATTTACATTGAACAAAATGATGGATTTCCACTAAGTAATGAAGGATATATGGTTTTTAAATTGAATAAATAATTGTATGGATTGAAGAAAACCCCTAGAGCTTGGTATGCTAGATTGGACAGGTACTTGACAAAGATTGGATTCGGTAAAGGTACAACTGACATTAATTTGTACTTCAAAGTAGTTAATGATAATATCTTGATTGCTGATTTTTTTGTTGATGATATATATTGGAAATAATAGGTACTAAGAGGGGCGTGAATCAATACAAACATATTCTAAACTAATTCAACCACTGATCTAACTAGCTGCTACAATACTTTTCAAACTATAAAATAAGTAACTGATGCAAATATATAAATTAAGGTAATATCAAGCATCCATAAATTACTCACACATAACACACACACATAGCACAAATATTTTTCACATGGAAACCCTTGTAAGAGGGAAAAAAACATAGTGGGGATGACACCCACAAACCCAATAACTGCAGTAAATGAGTTTTCCCTATTAAGAGCTACAAATACCCTTTCTAAGGGTTCACCTGGTTAGGAGTGACTACTACATTGTTAGGAGTATAATAAGATCAGCTATGATCTACCTCGCTAGAGGATTTTAAACCTAAATAAATAAGTCACCCTATTAAAGGATTTACAAAAAAAGAACTTGTTAGAGTTCACCCGGATTAGGGATTTTGCTTGCTGCAACTATTATGAAACAACAAGATTAGTGATCTGGATGTAGCAGTGATTGCTTGTCAGATATTATAAGCTCTTTGTACTCAGTAACTTCTCTCTTCTCTCTAATCTTTTATCATAACCTCAACCTGAAATCACAAAACCCTAATCACTCAAAATAACTTTTCCAATAGCAACAACACTCAACGACCCTTTTTCAATATGAGAATTTCATATATATAAACAACTTGCACTAACTTAAAAATGATCTAAAAATTAATTTCCCATGATAGGAATATGTGTCCAATTGATAATCTTAATGAAAGAAATGATTTATCATGACCACGTTAGGTCAAAATAAGATCTACAAGTTTATATCTTCAAGGTAGTTAACACATTTTGGCTTCTCCAATGCAATCCCTTAGAATTGTCTTAAATGCTTGCATTAATCTTGTAAATACCAATACATTGGATGTATAACCTTAATTCCACATTATTAAATCATCATAAATGATTACACATAATTTACCACTCACCGATCTATGATCTGCCGACCGGTTGATCAAGAACATAAGAGTTCTACATGTCTTACTGTCTGTGACACTAAAAAATCTTTCACCACTCAACTAAATGAGTTTTGGTTGGAACCACATTGCAATATAAACTGGTTAAAGCTAAATCTGTGACCACTCCACATAATTTCATTTGTACCATGATTTCCACCAAAGTGATGTTTGCATAGTCTATCGATCTTCTGTACTTAACCAAGTTTTACTATTACCTCCTTAATGATTGTATCTTCACTTTGCTTGTAGTATATTATTAATTGTACTCATTTAGTTGTACTGTACCAACTTAGTTGAAATCAATGACAACCAATTAAATAACTCCTTATAACTACACCATAATATCTGGTAATCTCCCAACTTAATACCAACAATACACAATACCAACAATCTCTCTTTTTGGAATTGATGGAAAACATATACTAAACTTCTCACATTTGTGCAATTATAATATCAAATTATGACTCCCTATACACATACTCTCCATACATTTATATACTCCCCCATACATATACTTAACCATATATACTTCCCCTTTGACAACAATGACAAAGGTATAAAAAATAGAATATATGTATACAAAATCTTACTTGCATCGTATCAAAGATTACATTGAAGTGAATATTTTCTAACATCAAGGATGGTTCCCATATCTTCTGCAAGTAACCCATACCAATTACTTTCTCCATCAAACTCAAAGCAAGATCTTCCATGCTATCTAAGGTGTTCATGTCAGGTAAGGAAAGTATGGCTTCTTCCTTCTTCATATTCTGTTGCATCACCTCTACTATAGGGGATTAGGTTGATTAGTATCTTCTTCACATAACTCAGGTTGAAATTGGCTAAGTTATCTTTCCATAATCTCTCTATCCAATTGTAATGAAACACTCCATCTAGCATCAATTAAATGATATAATTCATTAGGGATGCAAGAATGGATTTCTAAAGGCGTTATGCAAAATTTATGAAAATGATACAAAATTGCTTCTTCTATCTTCTTCTTGTCTTCATAGCTCCCCAAAGTGTATCTTTTTCCCAAAATAGAAATTCTACCATTATCCATAATACCTTTTGCAATATCATTAATAGATGAGGCCTTCTTTGGTCCACTTCTCTTCTCCAGTTCAGAGGCATCCATGTTTGATTCTTTCCTTGCATCATTAGTTCACTTTTGATCATCCTTTTCCTTAGTTGATTCTTTCTTTCTCTTGTAGGTTTTCTTTGGAGTAGAAATGTTTTGACTTTTCTTCCTTGTTGGTTATCTTTTAGACTGAAATTCACTAGTAGCTGGTTTTCTCTATTTTCTCTTAGCTTCAGTTATGGTTGCAATAGTGCAAGATGTACTTGCATCACTGCTTCCAAATTTTTTCTCAAGGTTAGATACCATTCTCCTTTATTTCCTTTCAATCACCAGTTTCTTCAATTCCTTTTGAATTTTAGAAACTGCTTCATCATGAGTTCCAAATCCTTGTGCTTGTTTTTCTAAGGGTTTTGAAAAAAACTCATCAACATGCAAAGTTACTAAATCACTTTCAACTTCATAACCCATAGGAGGTATCTAACATCTCCTAGGTTCTACGGCTTGCACAATACATGAATCAGTGTCAACTAGAAAACAAATATCATTCTTTTACTTCTCTAAAATGATAGCTAGAATCCTTTCTCATTTGTGAATTCTAGATTGAAAATATATGAAATAACCTTACATGAAATTATTGAATTTATTCCCTAGTTCCTTTATGATTTCATGTATTTTCATAACTACCAGTTTGTTCATTAACCATGTAACATTTCCTTTATCAGAGAATACTTTTTGAACATAGAAAAACATACATACCAATAGAGATCCATACTTAAATGATTGTCTATTGTCTCTCTTTATCCTTTCCATGTTTTCTATGAATTGAATTCTGATCATCTCACATAGATCATATATTGAATAATCCTTCACAATGTGATAGGCAACATGAATAGCACCACCAGACACATTGTTAACTCAACTAGACTGGTAAAATTTGTAGTCTATCACCATAGATGCAAAATGAACTTCCTTGTCTTCAATATGATTGATTTCTATTTCTCTCCCATCTAGTTTGGATTTGGTTAGCTTAGTGAAAAAATGAGTAGCCACCATTCTTAATGTACATTCCAAACCTTGTGCTCAAAATCCTATAACCCTTTGAATCAATGTCTTCAAAATCTTGTGTGCTCTATCCATCCATATGAATTTATCATGTACTCTACTTAACACATAATGAACCCAATTTGGATGGAATTTTTTAGGAATTTCCACAACATAAGTCAAATCCTTTTCTTGTAAATGTTTGTGCTCGACTTTCAACACTCCATTGATACACATACCCTTTTATTATTTCTTGATTGCTTCGGCTCTCAATTATTCAATTCTATAATGGATAAAATATCAAACATCTTCAATTGGAATCACACCATGAGGGATAGTGGATAGGGAAACAAACATATCAATTTCAACCACTTTTCTTGGATGCAGTTTGAATATAGGTCAAGGTTCTTCAGAAATATTTACCAGAACTTGTGTATCAATGTTCTCTGCCATCACAACCATTTGCAACAACAAAAAAATATAACCAAAAACTAGAATGATATCTTTCAATACATATGAAATCAACTCAAGATCTCAATCACAAAAAGTAGCCTTTTGCACACACTTTCTCACGATAGCTCTCGAACTCTCAACTCAAAGTAGAAAAGTGTGAAAAGAAGTTACTTTTTTCCTTCTATATACCATTAGAGAAATGGAAATTGCATAAATCAATGGTATGAATAGTTCCATACCACCGGTTAACACATATCCACTATTTTTTACTCAACCATTCAGTAATAACCACTTTCAAATAGATATTTGACCTTGAAATCTCAATGCAGTCTATACACAATATCAATTTTTTTATAGAAAATTACACCATAATCTACATATAGATATTTATTGCTCTTCATTCAAGGGGACCGGTAATAGACTTGTCTTTAAGTGCTCCCCCTAAACAAATAATATGCTTAGTTTACTGATGGAACCTCCACATTTCCTAGACTTGTGGAGTTCTCAGTCAACTCAGAGGAAATTAGTTCACCTTTCTTTACTCATGTCCTCTTCATATCACTTCTCACTTTTTCAAAATTGGCAACCTTATTTTCTTTTCCGTTTTCTAACTGATGAAGAGATTGGTTCCTAAAACACCAATCTTTAGCTAGATGACCTATCTTATGATAGACAAAACATGCTATACCAGTTGACTTCCAAGGAATAGCATAACCTCTCATATTTCTCATTCTATAATTTATTTCTAGGTTTCCATAGTTACCACATATTAAACATGTAGTATTGAATTATCTTTCCCTTCTACCAGTATTCACTGATGTGATAGGTGACCTAGGTGCATATACTCTTGACCTGCAATTTTCAGCGTTGTGTCGATATTTGTTGCATGAAAATGGTATCATAAAGTTAACACCACTGGATCTCTTTCTAGATCTACACTCATATGAAGCATGACCATACTTGTGAAAATTGAAACAATAAACATTAAAAGAGTAAGGTCTATTCACTGGTATGATCCTACACACATTTGCAGTATGACCAAGCTTTCCATAGTTATAGAAAGTATGTTTGTTAGGTTTCTTACCTGATTTGATTAGATCTAATTTCTAATCTTTCTATGCCTCAGATTTATCATTAGAGGAATTTCCAAATTTGAATGTTCCTTATCCTAAATAACCTAGACCGGTTGTATATTTGTGTCTTCTTTGACTCTTTAGTTGTTTATCAAGCTTTTGTGAGATTTCATTGCATTTCTTCAGTTTTTCATTTGCTTCTCTTTCAGTTTCCAGTTCTTTCATCAATGACTCATTCATCTCCCTAAGTCTTTCATTCTCAGATAATACTTGAAAATTCTCTATAACAATATCTTGTATTTTATTCTAATATAAGGTAAATTCTTGTCTTAGTTTGACAAGCTCCTCACCTTTTTCTTTTAGGGATTCCTCAACATTTTTCTTGGCAACTTATGCAATCCTTTTTCCTTCTAGATCTTCACACATCCTGAAAGACTGACTTTCAAGATCTCTTTTTAGATTAGTCATATTCTCTTGAAGCTTCTTGTTATTTTCCAACATATTTTCTGTTGCTTCTTTAGATTCTTCAAATGTCCTTCCTTCAGACAACTATTCTATGTATTCTTAACTTTCACTCAATTGATCAACAAGTTCTTTCCTCTTTGCAAGAGAGTGTCTCAAATTCTACTTTAGGTCCTTGATCATCTTATTTAAAATATCAAGTTGCATCTCATACCTATCCCCCTCCATGATACTGGATCTTTACCCATGCTTTTAGACTTATCACCAAGAGGACCTACAATTTGATACAAATTATTGGAAATAATAGGAACTCATAGGGGGGTAAATCAATAAAAACACATTCTAAAATAATTCAACCACTAATCTAACTAGTTGCTGAAATACTTTTCAAACTATAAAACAAGTATCTGATGCAAATATATAAAACAAAGTAATAAAAAGAATCTACAAGTTACTCACACATAACACATATATTGTTCATAGGGAAACCCTTGTAAGAGGGAAAAAACCATGGTAGGGATGACACCCACAAGTCCAATAACTGTAGTAAATGAGTTTTCCATGTTAGGCACTACAAATACCCTTTCTGAGGGTTCACCCAATTAGGAGTGACTAGTACACTATTAGGATTACAATAATATTAGCTACAATCTCCCTCGCTACAGGATTTTAAACCTCAATAAAGAAGTCACCTTGTTAAAGGATTTACAAAAAGAGAACTTGTTAGAGTTCACTCGGTTAAGGAATTTTTCTTGCTGCAACTATTAAGAAACAATAAGATTAGTGATCTAAATGTAGCATTGATTGCTTGTTATATCATATAAGCTCTCTATAATCTTTGACTGCTCTATGCTCTCTGATATCAAATCACAACCTCAACTTGAAATCCAAAAACCCTAATCACCCAAAACAACTTTTCTAACAACAACAACACTCAACAAATATTTTTCAATATGAACAGTTCATATATATAAACAACTTGCACCAACTTAAAAATAATCTTGAAATTACTTTCCCGCACCAGCACCATGTTTCCAATTGATAATATCAATGAAAGAAATGATTTATCATGACCGCATTAGGTCAAAATAAGATTTGCAAGTTTATATGTCCAAGGTAGTTAACACATTTTGGCTTATCCAATGCAATCCCTTAAATCTATCTTAAATGCTTGCATCAATATTGTAAATACCAATACATTAGATGTATAACCATAATTCCATGTCATCAAATATGTTAGAATAAATGAGAGGGGGGAAGGGTAAATCAGTGGCCTCAAAAATTAATCCAATAATCCAACCAAAACTTATATAATATAAAACTCTAGTTATCTTCAGTCCTACAAGATGTATGCCTTGTGTAAATCCAACATATATATACTTCTTGGTGAATATACTATTTATCCTTTTCTTAAGCTTTACCGAATAGCAGTTTATCTTTTCCTAGCCTTTACCGAATATCAATAAACAGACTTAGTGTTTACTTACCAATCCTATTTTAGTAATGTGTAAAGAAAAAAATCAAATCAATGAATCATATACACATTTGACACATGGATTTTTAACATGGAAACCCTATTAAGGGAAAACCCACTTGGGACTGGTAACCCAAAATTTCCACTCTTCTAAAGTGAGTTTGGTGAAGAGCCAACCTTGTTAAAGGTTATAAATACACTGTTAAGTGTGACCTTGTTAGAAGATTTAAAACCATTGGTTATTCTTTTGACTTGGGGAATTCACTATGCTATCAACAAGAAAAACCTTTTGATACTCTTGAGTATCTCAATACATTAAGGACTATTAAATCCCACTCGGTTAAGAGATTTTTTGAATCAATGGTTAAACTGAAATAGTAAATGATCTGTTCATTGATACAACTTAATATTGAATATTTTCAGATCTATTGTAAGTCCATAATACCTTTTTGTGATTAATATTCTCTTCTTTTCCTTTTCTCCCCTCCTTGTTCTTTCTTCTCAGTAAATGTTGTTGCTTCTCTGTGGCTTGGTGTCTGCAGAATTCTTAGCTCTGTCCTGCTAGCTTGCATGATTAGATCTGCATGAACACCATAATTATACTCAGCATTCCTCCCTTCATAATGAATTACTTGTCTCTTTATATAGACATGATTTCACCATTTATCATCCTTCTTGTTCTTGACATAGATATCTTTCTTGATCTGCAAATCTCGCCATGCATTTCTTTAATATTTTAAAGCATAGCTTTAGTTTTATCCCGTAGATTTCTTCTTGAAAATTGTGAATAAAAATAGCTTTAAATATTCAGTTCAAATGGTCAATGAAAAAAATTAATCAATCATTTAACTCTATATTTAGCTCATGCCAGCTAAGTATTTTGTCATTTCCTAACTCCAGTTCTGATCGGTGATCAACTCTTAGTTTGCTTGGTCATTGACTCTAGTTGTCCTCGGGCGTCAACATTGTCTATCAGTCAACACTTTGAATTACTCAAGGTTTATTTTAGTTATGCTCAGGGTTGTGGTGCTCGATATATACCATGACTACTTAGGGTTCTCTATCCATCCATGTGCACTGTCTATCGGTGTTTAGTGTCACTCGGTGTACACTGGTTTTATATGTTTATCGATAACATAAAATTTATCTCTTTGGTTTCTTGAAGTCTATGAAATTATGTATAATACCAATCAGTTAATATCAAGTTGACATCAATGAAAATACAATACATTAACTAATTTAATGTCTTGCATTTACTTTATGTAGCTCAGTGATCATCAACTTGTCATCTTCAAACATTTAATTAGTTATAGTTCATCAATCTCTCCCTTTGGAATTGATGGCAACATACTTATCAAAACAATATGAAATATGTACTATAAATAATGCCATATCATACCAAACTTATTATTCTATAACCAATACAAATATCTGACTCTTGGTAAGCTCGTCTTGCTTAGATTTGATTCTTGCAAAGTACTTTCTTCATTCTTCATTCCCTTCACTAGATAGATGTAGAAACTTATGATTTTGTCTCTCCCTTTGTTGTAGAATCTCTTCTCCCTTTTTTGGATAGATATTCAGTGTTAATTTTTCTCCAATTCTCTCCCTTAGATGAATGGTTGTCTCTTTGAATCTTTCTCTCCCTTTGATTGCTCCTCTCCCTGATGGATATTTCTCTTCTCTCCCTTTGGATGATCAAGATATATATTTCATATGGATATATTCATTTCGGTCATCTCTCCCTTTAACAGAAATGCCAAACTAAAATATCTCTCTCTTGTCCATTAGCAATACAATTCTGTAGTAGCCAACAATTTCTCTGGTGTTTGGTTCATATAAGTACCTTTCTATGTACTGATATATCATTGTAGTCCATCTCTTTTCTTGCATCAACATGAATGATCTTCTGATAATGTGTAGGCTGATGCAGCCTCCAAGTCATCTTAGTGACTATCAGGCAAGGGTCAGACCCCAAGTCTCTTCCTTAGGTACTCAAATGTATATTTTAGCAATAGCTTTGTGAATATGTCTGCTAATTGTTCTTTGGATTGAACATATTCCAGTATCACCTCTTTCTCTTGTACTTGTTCCCTTAAGTAATGATACTTGATAGAAATGTGCTTTGTCCTAGCATGCATCACATGGTTCTTTGAATGTTGATAGTACTTGTATTATCACAATAGATAATTACTGGATCAAGGATCTCCATATTCATAACTTTTAGAAATTTCTTGATCCATGCAATGTTAGAGAAATTTGCAGCATCATCCATATATTCTGCTTCTGCAGTTGATTGTGAAATGCATCCTTGCTTTTTACTTGTCCATGTGACAAGTTTGTCACCCATAAAGAATACTCCTCCTATTGTGCTCTTTCTATCATCTATGTTTCCAGACCAATCGACATATATATAGAATTGAAGCTCAAATTTTCCTTCTTTATTATACCACAAGCCATGGTCTTCAATATCCTTTAGATATCTCAGAATTCTTTTGACAGTAGTCATGTGTGATTCCTTGGGATTAGTAGAGAATCTTGCAACTATTCCAATTGCATGTGTTATATCTGGTCTAGTATGTACAACATGCATGAGTTTGCCAATCATAGATCTATATAGGGTCTAATTTACCTCAGTTGAATTTTCTTCCTTTGTCAGTTTGCATTCGGTTGCCATAGGTGTTGCAACTGGTTTGGAGTCCTCTATTTTGAATATCTTAATAACTTCCTTGATGTATTAGGATTGTGTGATGTAGATGCCTACATCCTGTTGTAGAATCTATAGATAAAGAAAAAAATTGATCTCTCCAAACACTGACATCTCAAACTCTTTTCTCATTTCAGTAGCAAATGATTTTTATAACATATCATTACCTCCAAATATGATATCATCAACAAATATCTCAGCAATTAGAATGTTATCATCAGTATCTTCTTTTAAATACAGATTACTGTTATCACTTATTCTTAAAAATCCCATACTTATGAGATAAGAGTGAATTCTTTCATACCATGATCTCGGTGCTTGTTTCAATCCATATCAGGCTTTGTGTAGTCTGAAAACCATTTTCCTCTTGTTAGGATCAACAAACCCTTCTGGTTCAATGTATAATTCTTCTTCTAGTATTCCATTTAGGAATGTAGATTTGACATCCATTTAGTATACTTTGAATCCTTTGAAAGAAGCATAAGCAAGTAGAATTCTTACTCCTATTCTAGCAATAGGTGCAAAGGTTTCTCCATAGTCAATACCTTCTTCTTGTGCATACCCTTTGTATACCAATTTTTCTTTGTTCCTTGTAACTTCTCCATTCTCATTCAGTTTGTTTCTGAATATCCATTTGGTACCAATGACATGTTTTCACTCGGTCTAGGTACTAATGTCCATGTTCTATTCTTTTCAATCTACTCAATCTCTTCATTCATAGAACTGACCCATTCTTGATTCTCAAGTGCAATATTGACAGATTTAGGCACAAAATCACAAATCAAACATCTAGTGTTTAGTGACTTACTTCTTGTTCTCATTCCAACCTTTTTGTCTCCTATGATATGGTTCTATGGATGGTGTCTTATGACATACTTGGAAAGTACCAATTCATATCTTTGTTCATCATTCTAATCATCATGTTGACCTTCATTTAGATCTTCATCGCTTGGTACATCATTGTGAGAAATTTCTTGATTTTCGGTGTGCGCAGCTTGATGCTCGGTTGCATTGTTCTATCACTTGATAGAAATACATTGTTGCTCGGGCAAAGTGTCAGGTTCTTCACTCTAGAAAAATCTGTTATATTCTTCTGGTTCTTTTTTTCTTTCCTCATCATTTTTCTCAGCAAATTCATCCACTTTGATATTTGCACTTTTAATGATTTTGTTAGAGGATTTGTTAAGACATTTATAAGCCTTGTTAAGACATTCATCACTTTTGGAGTCAAGATTTCCATTTCTATCATCTTTCAAAATATAACATTGACTTCCAAAAATTCTAAAGTATCTTACATTAGGTGTGTATCCATACCATAGCTTATAAGGCATCTTATGGTGTCATTCTTCATTTGAACTCGGTTTAATGTGTAGACATCAGTACTTACAACTTCTCTCAAGAATGTTTGTGTGATGTATTTCTCAATCATCAGTGTTCTGGCACAATCAATGATTGATCTATTCCTTTTTTTAGCAACCCCATTTTGTTGTGGTGTTTCGGTGCAAAAACCTATCTTGTAATTCCATGCTCATTATAAAAGTTAGTGAATTCATTAGAAATAAATTATGCTCATCTATCTAACGTTAGACATTTTAGTTCCTTTCCACTTTGTTTTTCAACTATAGCTTTATACCATTTAAACATTTTGAATGCTTCTGATTTCTCTTTTAAGAACATAACATTATCATTCTATAATAATCATCAACAAATAAAATGAAGTATCTATCACCATAATAGCTCTTTGTTCTCATTGGCCCACATAAGTCAGTGTGGAATAGCTCTAGAATAGAATTACATGTGTAGGTTTAGCTCTTGAAACTATAATTTGTCATTTTACCTTTTTGACACTGCTCGGTAAGCCTCTTACTTTTCTCTTCTTTCTTATCCTAACCATGTTTTCTAAATTCACATGACATAACATTTTATGCCACAACCAAATGTCTTCATTTCTAGCCAATAAACAAGTGGTCTTAATATCATCAAGATAGAATAGGTTACCTTTTATTTTTTCACCAGTACTGATCAACCTTCTTGTTTCATTATAGATCTTTGCCTTTTTGTTCTCAAATGCAAATCGGTGACCTATGTTATTCAGCTATGAAACACTCAATAGATTATAGTTAAGTCCTTTCACCCAATATGCATTTTCACATCTGATCAAATAATTCAACATGATGGTTCATGTACCTTCAACTAGACAAGGTGAGTCATTACCCATTCTTACTGATCTATCATTATAATAGTCAAAAGTTTAAAACTTTCCCTTATCTCTAGTCATGTGGTGAGTATAGCCACTATCAATAATCCAGAGATCATTTTTACTAACCTTAGATACAAGTGTAGTCTCAAAATAAATTTCTTCATCATTTGAATCATCCTTCATAGCAATAGATAATACCTTAATATCTTCATCAGAATCGGTGTCAATATTCTCAGCTTTGTTCTCAACCAGGTAAAAATCCTTCTTGCCTTTATCCTTGTAGTCTCAATTATCTCTTATGTCAGATTGTCAGTTTCTTTGGTAGTCTCGATCATCACTTTTTTCAAAATTATTTTCATAAGATCTATCATTTTTTTTGTCTTCTTTTCTTTTGTTAGGACATCTAGCAACAAAGTTGCCAATCTATTTGCATTTAAAATAGACCAATGGTAATTTACCTTTGTATCTAACTTTGCCTCTTTGCGATTTTCTAGCCATTAGTGCTTCAATTTCATCAATTTCTTGTTCATCACTATCTCTTTCACTATTGTTTCCCATAGTGTGTTTATGACTTGATATACTTATTTTCAGAGAAGATTTGAATGCAGACTCAATATTTGGTAAGACACTGTTGTCAAAGTTATTCATCTCAAATGAAATAAGTCTACCAATCAAACTATCTAAAGTAAAATTGTTATTTGTTGCTGCTCTCATTTCTTGTATTGCAGATACTCTAATAGCATAAACATATAGTAAGGTCCTTTGAATTTTACTTACCACTGTTTCTTCTTCAAGTACAACTCCTACTCCTCATATAGCATTAACAACCTCTTTGATTCTGCTATTGTACTAAGTGATGTTTTCTCCTTCTTTCATTCTTAGATCATCAAATTTTCCTCTTAGGCTTTCAAATTTAGCCCTCAACACATTTTTATCTCCTCCATGTACTAGCTTGAGTTTGTCCCACATTTTCTTTGCAGTGGTGTATGATTTAAAATCTTCAAATTCAACATTGGAGAGTGAGGAAGAAAGTGCTATCATCATAGAATTGTGTTCATGTTTCTCTCTCAATTGATCAACTGTCAAAGGTCTAGTAGGAAAAAAAAATTTAGTATCCAAGTACTATGTGACATCATTTCCAATACCTGAAAGGTGGAGTCTTATCCTACTTTTCCATGATGCAAAGTTGTCTTTGTTCAAATTAGGCACATCCCTTTTTCTCATCTTGTGATCTTTATCTTGAGTCTTAAAACTCTCTTCCAAGCACACAAGCTCTAATACCAATTGTTACAATAATTGAGAGGGGGGGGGGGGGGGAATA
>MU225556.1:201897-222051 GCA_018584345.1 Thuja plicata | reverse complement strand
TGGGGTGAATTAGTGGCCTCAAAAATTAATCCTTAAATCAACCCTTAAAACTTATAACCACTAATTATGTCTCAAGTTATCTCTAGTCCTAAAGATGTATGCCTTGAAATACTTTAATCAATTTTCTACTTGTCAGATTGCTTTGTTAATCTCTTTTCTGTATGATTACCGATAAGAAGTTAACTATTTACCAAAACACAGTAAATATGCAGAGTATACTGATCAATCCAGAAATGCATATGTGAAATGTAAAACAATAAAGTAATAAACCATAAACACATAACACAAGGATTTTAACATGGAAACCCTGTTAAGGGAAAAAAACCACTGGGATCGGTATCCCAAATTTTCACTCTTCTAAAGTGAGCCCTGTTAAGGGTTACAAACACACTATTAGGTGTGAACTTGTTAGAGGATTTAGAAATAGTTTGTCAACTAGTATCTGACATCTAATGCTACCATCCTTGATCAAACTCTCTTGGCCTATCAATAGGTATCGAGCATATCCAATGCTACTTTTGTGATCAAAATTTTTCATACTCCTTGGGATGTATCTCAATTGTAAAAGAATTTTAAGTCCTTCTCAATTAAGAGGCTTTATGATTCAATGGTTAAACTGGAACACTAATGATCTATATATACATACAACTCAATTGTAGATTTTTAGATCTATTGTAAGTTCATTACCTCTCTGATCAATATAATCACTTATACCTTTGCTCTACACTATTCTGCTATGTGATGCTTGTCTCACTGCTCATCGGTGTCTACAAAATCTAGCTCTTTCCTCATTTTGATCAGGACTAAAAGAAGACTTTCTTCTCCTTCAAATGTTATTTAGCATCTTTCCTCTTCTATTTTTCTCCTCACCTAATCCCCCATTCGTAATGAATTGGTTTTTTTCTCTATATAGACATAATTTCCCCTTTTCTTGGCTTTCTTGATTCTTGGCGTGTTCCATAATTCTTTCCAATAGGTTTAAAGAAAACTCCTGATTTATCTCAAAGAGATCTTCCAGTCAACTGGACAAATCAACTTTAAATCAATTACCTATCTCCGACTTTATCTAGATGATTAAAATAATGATAAGTATCCATTAATTCTATCTTTAGCTTCTTGACAGCTAAGCATTTTGTTGCTTTCTGTACTCTTTGTTCTATTGGTCAACACTTCAGTTAGTCATCGGTGATAACTAACTATTTCGTCAGTGTGACTTCAATTGTCATGGGGATCTCCGTCCTTGTCTTTTCCGTCGGGAAGCACTGAAATTCTTTCCGTCGGGTTACTCTGTGCTTTTCTCATCGGTCAACACTATAACTCTTCATGTCGCTAATGTTGTGCATTAGCTCGTTGGGTAACAGTGTGACTCTGCTCTTTTACTTTGATCGTTGGTGTGCACTATGTCGGTGTAAGCAGTCACTTAGTGAATACTTGACTTGTATGCATTATTGATAGCATAGCCTTGATTCATCAGTTATTTGAAGTCTTTGGCAGTATTTCAATGACCATACAGATTATATCAAGTTGACATCAATGAAAATACAATACATTAACTAAGTTAATGCCTTGCATGATCATCAACTTAATATCTTCGAACATTCAATCAATTACATGTCATCAATCTTTCCCTTTGGCATTAATGGCAACATACTACATTATCATACTATACTATTACTAATACAATATGAAATATACAGTTTCATCAAGCTTTTTCTAATGTGAGTAATACAAATGTCTGGCTTTTGGTAAGCTCAAATAGCTTTGATTTGATTCTTGCAACTTCTTTCTTTCTTCAATCCCTTCACTGGATAGATGTAGAATCTTTCTTTCTCTGATGTGACGTGTTCTCCTTCTGTGTCAAACTCTCTCCCTTTGACTGTTCTTCTTTCTTGTGATGTCTTTTGTCAGTAATTCTCTTCCTTTGTGTGTACTCTCCCTTTCTAGTTACATTCTCTCCCTTTGGATACTTTGATGGATGTAATCTCTTCCTAAGTTGATAATGGATATAATATCTCCCTTTGACAGCAATTGCAAACAAACATCTTTGCAAACATAGATTTTGAAAAACAAGTATTTGATAGTAATGTGAAATGGATCCTTTCTATCCATAATATATTCCTTGAATTTCCCAATCCATCGGTAATAATTGTGGTGCTTGGATTAGATAAATACCTTGTTGTGTATAGATGTATCTTTGTCGTCCATCTCTTTTCTTGCATCAACATGAATGATATTATGATAATATACAGGCTGATGTAGCCTTCTAGTCATCTTACTGACCAGTAGACAAGGGTCTGACCTCTATTCTCTTTCTCAAGTATTCAAATTCATCCTTGGGCAGTGGCTTGGTGAAGATATCGGCCAATTGTTCCTTTGATTGTACGTACTCAAGTATCACTTCCTTTGACTAAACTTCTTCTCTAAAATAATGATACTTGATAGAAATATGCTTTGTTTTAGCATGTATGATTGGATCCTTGGAAATATTATTGCACTTGTGTTATCACAATAGATAATTAATGGTTCTAAAATTTTCATATACATATCTTCTAGTAACTGTTTGATCCATGCAATATTTGAGCAGTTTGCACCAGCAGCAACATACTTTGCCTCTACAGTAGATTGAGAGATGCGTCCTTGCTTTTGCTAATCCGTGTGACAAGTCTGTCACCTATAAAGAATGCTCATCTAGTTGTTCTCTTTCGGTCATTAATATTTCCAGCCCAATTAGCATCGGTAAAGACCTTAAGTTCAAATTTTCCTTCTCTTTTGTACCATAAGCCATATTCCTCGTTATTATTCAGATATCTTAGGATTATTTTCACAGTAGTCATATGTGATTCCCTGGGATTAGCAGAAAATCTAGCAACTATTCCTATTGCATGTGTAATATCTGGTCTAGTATGTACAACATACATGAATTTTCCAATTGTTGATCTGTACAAAGTTTGATTTACCTATGATGACTTGTTCTCTTTTGTAATTTTGCATCCAATTGCCATCAGTGTTCCAACTGGTTTGGATTCTTCCATCTTGAATATTTTTAGTACTTCTTTGATGTACTTGGATTGTGTAATTAAAATACCTTCATCTTGTTGCATGATCTGCAGACCAAGAAAGAACTTGATCTCTCCAAACATAGACATCTCAAACTCTTTGCTCATCTCATTTGCAAATGATTTGCATAGCATATCATTGCCTCCAAATATGATGTCATCAACCAATATCTCAACAATCAAAATGTTAGCATCAATATCTTCCTTTAAATAAAGATTACTGTTTTCACTAGTCCTTACAAATCTAATACTTAGAAGATAGGAATGAAGTCTTTCATACCAGGCTCAGGGTGTTTGTTTCAATCCATACAGGGCTTTGTGTAGTCTACATACCATGTCCCTCTTTTTTAGATCAACAAACCCTTCTTGTGGTTCAATGTATACCTATTCCTCAAGTATTCCATTTAGGAATGCATACTTGACATCCATTTGATATACCTTGAATCCCTTACATGCAGCATAAGAAAGTAATATTCTCACTCCTTCTAGCCTAGAAATAGGTGCAAAGGTTTCTCCATAGTCAATTTCTTCTTCTTGTGCATACCCCTTGCATACTAGTCTTGCTTTATTTCTTGTGAATTCTCCATTCTCATTCAGCTTATTCCTAAATATCCAGTTTGTATCAATGACATTCTTGTCATTTGGTCTTGGTACAAGTGTCCATGTCTTTTTTTTCTCTATCTTCTCAATCTCTTCACTCATTGCACTTATCCATTCATCAATATCTAGTGTAACATTGACAGATTTGGGCTCATAATCACAAATAAGACATCTTGTATTTAGAGACTTACTTCTGGTTCTCATATCAGCCTTTTTATCTCCTATGATCTAGTTCTGTGGATGGTTCCTTCTGACATATCTTGCAAGTATAGGTTCAACTCTTTATCTATCAGCTTGATCATCATTTTGTTCATCATTCTGTTCTCCATCACTTTGTGCATCATCTTGAGCAATATTATGATCGTCGGTATTTGCAGCTTGATGCTCAGGTGCAATGATCTATTTCTTGGGAGCTCCACATTGTTGTTTGGGTAGAGTGTCAGGTTCCTCATTGTAAGTAAACTATTGTAGTCCTCTGGTTCTTTATTGCTTTCCTTTTCATTCTTCTCTACAAATTCATCTATCTTTACATTCGTACTTTCAACAATTTTGTTAGAGGCTTTGTTTAGACATTTATGAGCCTTTCTCTTGGTGGAATACCCTAGAAAGATTCCTTCATCACTCTTGGAGTCAATTTTTCTATTTCTATCATCTTTTAAGATATAACATTGCCTGCCAAAAATTTTGAAATAACTTACATTGGGTGTATACCCATACCAAAGCTCATAAGGTGTCTTTCTTTAATTGTACTCCGTTCAATGTGTAAACAGCTATACTGACAGCTTCCCTCCAGATGATTTGGGTGATCCCTTTCTCTATCATTAGTGTCCTTTCACATTCAACTATTGATCTATTCCTTCTTTCAACAATTCCATTTTGATGTGGTGTTCTTAGTGTAAAGACCTGTCTTCTGATTCCATGCTCATTACAAAAGTTAGTAAATTCATTTAAAATAAATTCCCCTCCTCTATCTGACTTTAAGAATTTTAATTCTTTACCACTTTGTTTCTCAACCATTGCCTTATACCATTTAAACATCTTAAATGCTTCAGATTTGTCTTTTAGAAACATGACTATTATCATTCTAGAGTAATCATCAACAAAGAGAATAAAATATCTATCTCCATAATAACTCTTTGTCCTCATAGGTCCACATAAATCAATATGGACTAATTCTAGAATGGCATCAGGTGTATGGGTTTCATTTTTGAAACTAGACTTTGTCATTTTACCTTTTTGAACATTCTTACACATGATGTTGTTGGTCTTGATCATCGTGGGTAAGCCTCTAACATTTATCTTTTTGCTAATCTTTATCATGTTGTCAAAATTCACATGACACAATATTTTGTGCCACAACCATATGTCTTCATTTGTAGCAATAAAACAAGTGGTGTTAGTATCATTCAGATAGAATAAGTTACCTTTTATCTGCTCACTGGTACCAATGAGATTTCCTAATTTATTGAATATCTTTGCCTTCTTATTTTCAAATGCTACTTTGTGACCTAAATTATTCAACTGAGAAACATTCAATAGATTATAATTCAATCCATTTACCCAATAAAAATTTTCACATTTTATCTGGTTATTCAACATTATAGTTCCTCTACCTTCAACTAGACAAGGTGTGTCATTACCCATTCTTACTGAACCACCTTTATAGTATTCAAAAGTCTCAAGCTTTTTCTTATCACCGGTCATATGGTGAGTGCAGCCACTATCTATGATTTAGACATCTTTCTTACTAACTTTAGATATGAGTGCGATTTCTACATACCTTTCTTTATCATCATCTGAATCATCCTTTACTGCCACAAGCACCATCTCTATGTCTTCATTAGATTCAGTGTCAGAATCATCATCTTTGCATTTTGCTAGGTAGCTGGCCTTCTTTCCTTTGTCCTTGTAGTCTTGGATATCTCTTCTATTTGATTGTTGGTAGCTTCTGTAATCACCTCTGTTAGACTTCTTTTCAAATTATATGTCATTACTTCTATCATCTTTTCTTCTATTAGTACATCTTGCAGCAAAGTGTCCAATCTCTTTACAATTAAAACAAACAAGTGGTAATTTACCTTTGTATTTAACTTTGCCTCTCTACATTCTTCTAGCCATAAGTGCTTTAATTTCATCAAGATCATCTTCTTTACTTTCACTATCACTATCTTTTCTCATAGTGTTTTTATGACTTGATTTACTTATTCTCATAGAAGTTTTGAATGCAGACTCTATGTTTGGTAAGACACTATTATCAAAGTTGTTCATCTCAAATGAAATCAGTCTTCCAATCAAAGTGTCTAGAGTAACATTTCCATTTGATATTGCTCTCATTTCTTGAATGGAAGATACTCTAATAGCATAAGTAGGCAGTAAGGTTCTTATAATTTTACTTACCAATGTATCTTCTTCTACTACACCTCCAACTCCTCAGATAGCATTGACTACCTCTTTGATTCTTGTGTTGTACTGAGTGATGTTTTCACCTTCTTTCATCTTGAGATCATCAAAATCTCCTCTAAGAATTTATTCCTTTTCTCTCAAAACATTTTTGTCACCACCATGTACAAGCATCAGTTTGGCCCACATCTACTTAGCATTTTTGCAAGTTTTGACATCTTCAAATTCAGCATCGGAGATTGAGGAAGCAAGCTTTATCATCATGAAATTTTTCTCATGCTTCTCTCTCAATTGTTCAATAGTTGGTGCTCCTATGGGAAAAACATATTCAGCATCTAGGTATTGAGTAACATCATTACCAACACCTGAGAAGTGGAGTCTTATTCTTCTCTTCCATAAAGAAAAATTATCTTTTCTCAACTTGGGCACATCTCGTTTGTTCATCTTGTGATCTTTAGCTTAGGTCTTGAAACCTTCCTTCTAAGAACACAAGATCTGATACCAATTGTTAGTAATAACTAAGAAGGGGGGGAGGGGGTTGAATAAGTGACCTAAAAAATTAATCCTTAAATCAACCCTTAAAACTTATAACCACTAATTATGTGTCAAGTTATCTTTTGTCCTACAAGATGTATGCCTTGAAATACTTTAATCAATTTTATACTTCTCGGATTACTTTGTTAATCTCTCTTCTGTATGATTACCAATAAGCAGTTAACTATTTACCAAAACACAGTAAATATGCAGAGTATACCGATCAATCCATTAATTCATATGTGAAATGTAAAATAGTAAAGTAATAAACCATAAACACATAACACAAGGATTTTAACGTGGAAATCCTGTTAAGGGAAAAAAACCACTGGGATCGGTACCCCAAATTTTCACTCTTCTAAATTGAGCCCTGTTAAGAGCCAACCCTATTAAAGGTTACAAACACACTGTTAGGTGTGACCTTGTTAGAGGATTTAGAAATAGTTTGTCAACTAGTATATGGTGTCTAATGCTACCATCCTTGATCAAACTCTCTTGGCTTGTCAATAGGTATTGGGCATATCCAATGATAATTTTGTGATCAAACTTTTTGATACTCATTGGGATGTATCACAGTTGTAAAATAATTTTAAGTCCTGCTCAGTTAAGAGGCTTTATGCTTCAATGGTTAAACTGAAACACTAATGATCTGTTCATACATAAAACTCAATTACATATTTTTAGATCTATTTTAAGTCCATTACCTCTCTAATCAATATAATCACTTATACCTTTGCTTCACACTGTTTTTCTCTATGATGTTTGTCTCACTGTTCATTGGTGTCTACAAAATCTATCTATTTCCTTAGCTTGTTGATCAGGACTAGAAGAATACTTTCTTCTCCTTTAGATGTTCTTTCTAGCATCTTTCCTCTTCTATTTTTCTCCTCACCTAATCCCCCATTTGTAATGAACTGAGTTTGTCTCTATATAGACATAATTTTCCCTTTTCTTGGCTTTCTTGATTCTTGGTGTATTCCACAATTATCGCCAATAGATTTAAAGAAAAATCCTAATTTATCTCAAAGAAATCTTCCTGCCAATTGGAAAAATTAGCTTTAAATCAATTACTTATCTCCAGCTTTATCTGGATGATTAAAATAATGATAAGTATCTGTTAATTCTATCTTTAGCTTCTTGACAGCTAAGCATTTTTTCATTTTCTGAACTCTCTATTCTGTCGGTGAACACTTTAGTTATCATTGGTGATAACTGAATGTTCTATCGGTGTGACTTCATTTTTTATCAGGATCTCTGTCCTTGTCTTTTCCGTTGGGCAACACTGAAATTCTTCCTATCGGGTTACTCTATGCTTTTATTGTCAGTCAACACTATAAATCTGCTTGTTGATAATGTTGTGCATTAGCTCGTTGGGTAACACTATGACTCTGCTCTTTAACTTTGACTGTCAGTGTGCACTCTATCAGTGTAAGTAGTCACTTAGTGAATACTTGACTTGTATGCATTACTGATAGCATAGTGTTTATTCATCAGTTATTTGAAGTCTTTGGTAGTATTTCAATGACCATACAGATTATATCAAGTTGACATCAATAACAATACAATACATTAACTAATTTAATGCCTTGAATGATCATGAACTTAATATCTTAAAACATTCAATCAGTTACATTTCATCATATAATTATCGGTGAATATACTATTTATCCTTTTCTTAAGCTTTACTGAATAGAAGTTTATCTTTTCCTAGCCTTTACTAAATATCAGTAAATAGACTTAGTGTTTACCGACCAATCCTATTTTAGTAATGTGTAAAGAAGAACATCAAAGAAATGAACCATATACACATTTGACACATGGTTTTTTAACATGGAAACCCTGTTAAGGGAAAAACCCCTTGGAACTGGTAACCCAAAATTTTCACTCTTCTTAAGTGAGCTCGGTGAAGAGCCAACCTTGTTAAAGGTTACAAAAACACTATTAAGTGCGACCTTGTTAGAGGATTTAAAACCATTGGTTAGTCTTTTGACCTTGGGAATTCACTATGCTGTCAACAAGAAAAACCGTTTGATACTCTTGAGTATCTCAATACATTAAGGACTGTTAAATCCCACTCGGTAAGAGATTTTTTGAATCAATGGTTAAACTTAAACAATAAATGATTTGTTCATTAATACAACTTAATATTGCTTATTTTCAGATCTATTGTAAGTCCATAATACCTTTATGATTAATATGATCTTTTGTTAGTTTGCTCCCCTCCTTGTTCTTTCTTCTCTGTGAATGTTGCTGCTTCTCTGTTGCTCAGTGTCTGTAGAATTCTTGGTTCTGTCCTTCCAGCCTATATGATCATATCTACATGAAGAATTCTGTCTTCACTAGAATTATACTCTTCATTCCTCCCTTCATAATGAATTACTTGAATATTTATATAGACATGATTTCACCATTTATTTTTCTTCTTGTTCTTGACGTAGATAGCTTTCTTGATCCACAAATATCACCATGCATTGCTTTAATATTTAAAGCATAGCTTTAGTTTTATCCCATATATTTATTCTTGAAAATAGTGAATAAGACTTGCTTTAAATCTTCAGTTCAACTGGTCGATGAAAACATAGTAATCAAATCATTTAACTCTATATTTAGATCCTGCCAGCTAAGTATTTTGTCATTTCCTAACTCCAGTTCTGATTGGTGATCAACTCTTAGTTTGCTTGGTCATTGACTCCAGTTGTCTTCGGGCATCAACATTGTCCATAGGTCAACACTGTGAATTTCTCAAGGTTTATTTCGGTTATGCTCAGGGTTGTGGTGCTCGGTATACACAATGAATGCTCGGGGTTCTCTATACCTCAGTGTACATTGTCTGTCAGTATTTACTGTCACTCGGTGCACACTGGATTTATATGTTTACTGATAATATAAACTTTATCTCTTTCATTTCTTGAATTCTATGACATTATGTATATGACCAATTAGATTATATCAAGTTGACATCAATGAAAATGCAATAAATTAACTAATTTTATGTCTTGCATTTACTTTCTGTAGCTCGGTGATCATCAACTTGTCATCTTCAAACATTCAATAAGTTATAGTTCATCACAAATCATCATAAATGATTTCACATACTTTACCACTCATCTATCTATGATCTACCAACCGGTTGATCAAGAACATAAGAGTTCTACCTGTCTTAGTGTTTGTGACACTAAAAAATCTATCACCGCTCAACAAAATGAGTTGTGGTCGGAACCACATTGCAATATAAACTGGTTGAAGCTAAATATCTAACCTATCCACAAAATTTCATTTGTATCGTGATTTCCAACAAATTTATGTTTGCACAGTATACCGATCTTATGGACTTAACCAATTTTTAGTATTAACTCCTTAACGATTGTATCTTCACTTTACCTATAGTATATTATGACTTGTACTCACTTAGTTTCACTGTACTGACTTAGTTGAAATCAATGACAACCTATTAAATGACTTCTTATAAATGCACCACAATATCCATCAATTTCCTAACTCAATACCAATAATACACAATACCAAAAGAAATCATATTTGGTGGTGGTGATGAATTGAGTAAAGGATTTGCTAAAGAAATGGAAAATGAATTTGAGATGTCTATGATAGGTGAAATGAAATTCTTTGTTAGATTGCAAGTTACACAGTTGGATAAGGGAGTTTTCATTACACAGTCCAAGTAGGTCAGAGATTTGTTGAAAATGTTTAGTATGGAAGATTCAAAACCAGTTGGAACCCCTATTATTACTAGTTGTAAATTTACTAAATATGATGAATCCCCTTGTGCAAATCAAACAAGATATAGATATATGATCAGTGTATTGTTATACTTAACTTATAATACACCGGATGTAATGAATGTTATTTGTATTATGGAAAGATTTAAAGAAGAACTAAAGGAATCACATGTTCTTTCTGCTAAAAGAATATTCAGATACTTGAACAGAAAAGTTGACTATGGCTTGTGGTTCTGGAAGGACAATAATTTTACACTTTGTGCATATAAAGATGCGGTATGGGTAGGAAATACTGATGATAGGAAAATTACAAGTGGTGGTGCATTCTTCTTGGGAAAGAGACTAGTCTCTTGGACAAGTAATAAGTAGGATTTTATTTCACAATCTACTGCTAAGGTTGAGTATGTTGTTGCTGCTATTAATTGCACTCAAGTTGTTTTGATAAAGAAAATATTGAAAAATTGAAGGATAAGCATTTGTGAACCTACTCTTATTTACAATGATAACTCAATTGCTATAAATATTTTAAAGATCTCTGTACAACATTCAAATACAAAGCATATTTCTATTAAGTATCATTTCTTGAGGGATAGAGTCAATGACAAGGAAGTAAAATTGGAGTATGTATCTACTAAGGAACGGATTTTTGATATCTTTACAAAGAATTTTCTGAGGGATACATTTGAATATCTCATTTATAAGCTTGGGGTAATGGACCCTCCTTATCAAAGAAGATGATGCTAAGGATGGAATCAATCCAAAACATTATTAGGATATTACTCTCTAGATTGATGAGTTGGGGACTAATCCTTAGGGGGAGTAGTCTTGAGGATCTTATGATTCAACAATATTTTGAGGTGAGTTCAGTTCTTTTTGATGTCTTTGGTCATTTTCCATTGACATCAAAGGGGGAGAAGATTGTGTGAAAAATAGGTTATGTTGAGTGTTTTGAAGTTAGATATTCATATTGATTAGGTGGATATATTATCTTTGTGCATTGATTATTTTTTCACTGCATATGTTGTCAACAATGTTAAAGCAAGAGATTATTGGAAGATTGTTGATTAGACCTTGTCTATATGTGCTAAAATTAATATTTTTTCATTGATTTCAACATAGTATTGTTGTTGGAGACAATGTGTTTTGTTTAGGAGAGACGATTTCAATTGTTCGGGTGATATGTTATTGTTCTTTTGATGTGAACATAAGTGATGGTTCATATATGTTTTTATTTGATTCTATTCAACTTATAGGGCTTCTCATGTTCGTTGGAGTGAGATATGTTTGATTTAAAAGGTGTCAGTATTTTAGTGTCCCTATTGTCCAAGATGCTTCAGTAGTTGAGTTTTTGGTTTGGTATGGATTGGTTTGGTTGATTCAATAGATGCAAAGTTGGTAGATTATTTGGGAATTAATTTTGTTTCCTCAACTAGTGTTGTTCATGATTCAGAGTTTGATAAGATACCTTTATGGTGTGACAGAGTTTAGTGTTTAGTGTTAAAAGTTTATGATGAACAGTACTGAGATGAGTGTGGATTTCCAAGTTGAGATGTTATGAAATTTTGAGAGGTTATTCATGCTTATTTCTAGTGTTCTTGGATCATTCCATGATTGTTTTTTTAGTTATAATTGATTGAGGTGATCACATTTGGTGATTTTCTAGCGTGTTGGGGTTTCTTCATTTAGGCCGTAGCCGACTTGGTTAAGTAACATGTTGTAATCTTTGGTACGGATTTGGAAAAGCTAGTGTGTGTTTGTGGATGATGTTTTGGGTCCCATATAAGTCCTAATTGACTTGATTTGGATCACCTTACTATTTGAGATTACTATTCATATCATTTATTTGTATTGGTCCTATCTAACCTTTTTTCTACTATTAATTATAACATGTATAAATGGGCAATCATTTTTTATTATGATATGTGTGTAGATAGATAGATAGATAGATAGATAGAGAGAGAGAGAGAGAGAGAGAGAGAGAGAGAGAGAGAGAGATGTTTGTATTCTACAACTGAGGCATATATTGTACCTCGTTATAACTATATTTGCATTGCAGATGTTGTAAGTTAGTTCCATTATATTGGAAAGTTTGTCCACCCTTTGTAACTATTATCAAAGATTGATCAGTGAAACTGACTAAGAGCTAGATCATTGTATTGTGAGTGGTGTGCTCTAGGAAGTGAGCCTATGGATGTGAGTGAATTCCTTTTTTCTTATTTTCTCTCAACCAGGAAGCACTTTTAGTAGAGTACATCAATCTTGTGGGTTTGACTCCCGCCGGGGTTTTCCCTTAATTGGGTTTCCTCCTGAACAAATCTAGTATTGTGAGTTATGTATTGTGGATCTTGCATTATTGTTTATCTTTCAGACCTGTAAGTTGTTTAATTTTATTAAAGTTATTAACTATGAGTAAAACTTATTCACCCCCTTCCTCTTAGTTGTGTTTGTCTTCTTTGGGCCTAACAAGCTTTTCCCTTCATTTTGGGATACACTTACATATGTTATCTATTACATCCATTGCATGTCTATTATTTCAAGAGATCCATTATATCCATCATCTACTCACGATCTTTGACTTTCAAGTATTCAAGTCAAAGGTGCAATCTGTTAGGGATTTTTCTTGCAAGAACCTTTAAAACAGTATGAATGCTTGCTCTTGTATAATTCCAATTTATCATATGAAATAAAAGCCTAATTGATGAAGATTTAATAATATCATCCTTCTTTGTTGAGATCCAAAGACTCAGGCAGGTATTACCTTTGAATGATTACTGATTCATAGTATCTATTATAGTGGATTAAGTTTATTGCTAATTGCCTTTTACTATATCAATAAATAGAAAACTATGCAAATGACTATGATTAATCTGATACAAATCTTAATAAGCCAAACCATTATCTTGACAATAGCAAATAGTAATGTGATAAGCATTCTCATCCTTCTTCCTTTTATAGTTCTCTAAACTTAGGAGGGTCAACCTATTGATTCTCTCTTGAAGGAATCAACAAACTGTATTGTATATTTTGTAATACAATTACTTGAAAATATATGCTTTCTTACGAATGAAGTGATTGATTGATATTAAAATATTGGATGATAAACAATTACTTGCCAAACCATAGACCAATGCCTAATCCTATGGGCAATAGAGTCAATCTCAAATGTAAATCCACAATTAGGTAATTAATGAAAATACATGCAACCTAGATAGAATGCCTTACAGACTATCCACTCACTCCTACAACTTTGTTAAAAGATCTTAATACCAATATTCAGCTTACTGGGATCACTTGAAAGAATTACTCCTTCCTTGAAGGACCTCACCAATGACTGCAAAATTACCTTGTAATTGGTATATTTAAATGCCTTACAATTAAACATATAAAATCTTGAACAGAGATAAAAGATATAACACAAGAAATAAAATAGAGATTACAATGTATTTTATTAATGTCCAACTGCTTCAAAATACATTCAATAGACCAAAATATACAGAGGTTTAGGCAGAATTTTAGTAGTTTTCCTTGTAATTATATTCCATCTTCTTCAAAAAGTTACAACATGCTATATATATAGTCTAAAACCATCTTGGAATCCTTCTAAAGTAAGGATGCAACAAGCTTCAGATGGTTTAAGACCTAACCCTAAAAACATAGAAAAGGACAAAAGACAAGAAGAGACCAAGCGGTGATGGACAAAATGAAGAATGAAATCTGATTTGGATCTTGTCTTCCTGTGATCATTGGCACCTTTGTCTGTATTTGTTCAGGATAGCCTCTAATATTTGTAGCAAGGCCTAGTGACCAATATTACATGATAATTTACACTAGTCTTCAAGAGGACTAACCTCCCTATGCTCAAAGAGTAAGTGTCAAGTGTTCTTCTACTCTTCATCAATAATGTCAAGGTTGACAGTGGTGGGATTTTTATTTTTGGGCTTTGTAAGAACATCCAATGCTGTGACATCATCTTCTATTGGCCAATCAAAGCTCTAAATATTCTCTAGTTGTATCTTCTACCTTTCCCACCTAGCATCCGTTATGCTCTTGACATCTGTTATAAATTTGTTGAAATCAGTTTCTTCCTTAAAGGCCTCATCTAGAATCTTATGGTATCTTTCCATATCCGATTCGCCATTGTCAGAGATGTATACCTATTTATTAGGTAATATAGTATCAAATTTTGTGCTCCATACTCCTAGTGGATTGATTTGATTATCCTTTGATCTGATTGATGGCACAAATCTATTGTAATCAGGCCCAAACATATTTATTCTAGCTTCAATTTTATTTTCCTTTCCTTTGAAAAAGGATAAGGTCACCCCAATTTATTCTATCTCTTCTCCAACTTGGGTTACAATTTCTGGCAGATCTTATCTCAATGGTTGCAATGATGCTAACCTCTCAAATAGCCTGGTTCTAACTCACCATGTTGCATAGTAGGGGTTCAAAATTGACACAAAATTATTCACTTCAACTTGTAGGCCTAGCAATTTACCATAAGCACCATTTATTATATCCACTTTATCTTTTAATATATCTATTCTATGTTAAAAAATGTGCATTTAGGCTCCCAAAACAACATCATTATGCTCTTTAATCCACTACTTTGTTTCTACTACAACATACCCTGTATCTTCAGTTTGAATCTCAACATTTGTTCCTTCTTTAGGTACAGTAGGGGAAACCTTAGGCATCTCTTGTAATTTCTAAGTTAGGTATATAATTATCTTTTCCATTGCACTGATCTTAATCAGACCTAATTATCTATCCTTGGCAATCAAGCTTGTTTCATCAAATAATTTTTGATATCTTTTAGACATATGTTCTGCCTTTGCCTCATTTAAGGGAGCAAAATGGGTCAATTCCTGAGATATTTCAAGGTCTCATGTATTGTGTACAAACCATATTATCTTTTCTCCTTCCATCTTCTCTTGAACATTAATTAGTGATAGATTTTGATTCTTAGGAGCAAGAGACCAAATTGCAAGGGCTTGAGATTTAGAGTCATATCCACACCCTTTTATCATTTCTCCTATTTATGTCTCTGTAGAAATCTTGACATCAGATTGCCTTATGATCTAATCTATTATAAAGGCTGAGGCTCTGTCCCATCCTTCTACTAGGAGCATACCACTGGACTTTACAAGTTGCCTTGCTTCATCAGGAGTCAAATTCTCTGACTCTGGATCATATGATTGGAGGGCTTGTAATGCTTCACTTGTAATAGCCTCTCCTCCTTGTGATTTAAATTGTGTTGCAAGTTGTTTTTTCTTTTCCCATATAAGAAATTCTTTAAACTCCTTAGTCTTGATGAACTCATCATCTTTCAGGAACTCCTCTTGTTTTAGTTCCCTTTTATCTTGGCACAAGATAGGAGGCATCTCTACATTATCATCAATGTCCTCCCTCTTTTTCTTAACATCTCTTATCAAATTTCTTAGTTGATGATCATAAGCATTGGTCCCTGTGAATAGGGCACCAATTCTATCCTTTTTCTTCTTATGTGTTTTAGCTACAAAAGGCTCCCCTGCTTCTACTCTTTGCTTCTTTTACGGGGGCTCTACATCCACCTAAGCCTCATTTTCTTCTGTTAAACCAATAATGTTTTCCTCATTATGAGGTGGCTAATCTTGGGGTGGTGGGCTATGTATAGAGTAGCTACTAATGTATTCTGATGATGATTGTTTATTGGGACCTCTATCCTTATCATCAATTTGATCTTCAATTTGATTACTGAGAAATCTATGTGACTCAACCATCTTCTCTAATCTCTGCAAATAGGGCATGCATGGGAAAAATCCACTAAATGGGATCCCTTTCCTCTTTAATTTGTATTCCAAATCCATTGAATCATGATACTTTGATAATCTTGTTGCAATTACATCCTCTTCAAGGATATTTCTAATTAAATCCTCTTCCTCATAGGGCTGATGCCTCTTGGTGATAGGGATGGTAGGTGTTAAGATTTTCTTGGAACTTTCAATAAATCCTTCTGTGTCAATATACCTGTACAAGGAAACATTCATCCTGTAGTGCCTCAACCATCCATTGACAGGGTCATAGGCCCTCTTTCCAATTGTAAAATCTGAGGCAATGAACTGCCTTGGTGTGAAAGTCCCTTTCCTCTAGGAGGCTAAGTGCTCTCTATGCGTTAACATAAATTTCCACAAAAACTCCATTATTGCAATTCTGGGTGGTACTCTATATGAAAATATATGTGGTGGCTGTGAACAACCATATACTTTGATTAGTGTAAAATTATTGTGACAATTGAAATCACCCCCATTATGATCACCATTCCATTTGGAAACAAATTGACAAGGTCTCAATAATTGTAGCATCTTCACTAGAAGTTGAGTCATATCTACTCCCAAATAGCTCAACAATGGGTAAACTACCCAATTCTCAAATGCACAAAAATCGTGCTCCCTAGAGGTATAGTTCCATACTGTTAACCATAAGTGCACAGGGTTACTCTTTCCATGATAGAATATTCTAAGTTTTAAATTTGATTGGTCCATAATTTTGAAATTGTAAAACATGATGAGATGCATAAGCAATGAGTACTATAGGAACTTAGGTCTTCCTACCTTATTCTTAATATCCATGAATCCTTGATGCATCTTATCAATTACAAACTGGATGTAATCATAAGCAATGCTTACATATAGGCTCTGCAACTCTAAAATTATCATCAACATGTCTGATGATACCCTTTCTCTTCCACTATCTACACCTAAGACTCTACATAGGGCATAGGATATGTATTTCATGTAAAAGGATAGGTCTTTGTAAAAATATGGTGATGATCACTTAGAAGAGGCACAATGTAGTTGTATAGTCAAAAAATGGAAGCACTTCCATTGTAGATGTGTTTATCCTTTTGAGTAGGTGGTTTGGGGTCATGGAAAGCACCTTGAATGGGTTCCTGATCTTGACATGGCTTCCCCCTTGTTCTGCCCCTCTTTCCACTCCTGTTTAGCCTGATTTTTGCATTCTGGAATGCAGATTGGTGAGTCTGGGCTTCAGGGTCAAGGTCGACCTTTTAGGTCTATGTTGACCTTGACCCTGATCTAGGTCAGGGTTGACCTTGAACATGACCTAGGTCAGGGTTGACCTCAACCTTGACCCAGGGTTTAGATCCCGGGGTCTCACAGTTTTTGGAGGTCGGCCTTTGCAAAAAGTTTTTCCCGCTTCCGGGTCGGCTATTTTGGGTTTCAAAGCATTGATTCCTAAATTATATTTAATATAGGTCCTCTCCTAGGGGTAAAGGATTTAATGGGAATTTAATCCTCCTATGTAGGCCTCCTTAGAATATTGTTCCCTAATTCCATATAAAAGAGAAGCTTTCTCTCTCATTTTCTCTAAGAACTATCAACTAAGTCTTCTAATGGTGATCAAGCATTCTCAAAACCATCTTCAAGTGTGATTCAAGCAAGCCAAGGAGTGAGATTTGAAGTAAGTATTCATCCATTCAAGAATCCATTTTCATGAAGGAGATCCATTGGAGGCCATTGAAGGATTCAAGCTACATAGTGCCCTTTTGGTGATCTCTCCTTCCACCTTCTTCCAAGCCTATTCCAAATTCAAGAACCCATTCAAGACTTGGTGTTGGAGATCTATAAGCAAGAGATTGAAGACATCCTTCCTTTCTACATTCCACATTTTGAGGTGTACTTATGGATTCAAGGATTTGAATCTGCCACAAGGATCTTTTCAAGAAAGGTGAATTTATGCATTTACTTTGTCCATTTCTGCAATTTCAATTACATATATTTGAGGTTAATTCCAAAACTAGGGTTTGACCAAGGCAAACCCCTCCCCCATAACAAACAATCTCCTTTTTCTTGTAGGTACAGGTGCAAAATAGTTGATTTGAGACTAGATCTAGATACCCTTTTTGGATTTCTTTCGGACAACGCAAACAGAGTCACTTTTGGATCTGTGCAGGTCAGGGTCGACATTATTGGGTCAAGGTTGACATTTGTGGGTCAAGGTCAACATTTTTCATAAGATGACATCAAAATGGAAAATGATTTCTGGGTTTTTTTCATCTCTGCATTCTGATTTCGGATCATACTTTAGTTTTTCCAGAAATAGCCTATAGACCTCAGAAAATAGCATTCTTTGATCTACAATATTTCAAGGTTAATGCATTTCTTTTATTTCTTCAATTACTGTCATATATCATTTCCATACTTATAATTAACAGAATTTAAGGTACCCCCTTTGTTATTCTCCTTTCCAAATAGTTGATTCATTTGTGCATTAGCCCTTCCTTGGGGTTGATCAACTTGGATCTCCCATTTGTGCATTTAAGGATAAAAAGGAATATCTTATCTTCTTCTTAATCAAAATTGCAATACTTAATTGATACAATTCAATTAGGGTTAAGGAATTCAATAGATTCTAGGCAACTTAAAGGAAAATTTACATATCAATCACATCCCAATCATAAACAATCAATTAATAATAAATCAATCATTTTTATATTGTACATTTTGGTGAACCTGCGATAGACAACTCTTTCTTTTTGGTGTTATATTTACATTGTTTATGCTAGATCTTGCATTTTCTTTCAAATTGCATTTAAATCCAATTAATCAAAATTTTGTGGCATGGTATTAGTGTATGAGCTTTACCACATCTAGTCCTACTTATAGTATCCCAGTTAGAAGAAGCCGTAGACTTATGGGTTCCTTTGATCCTGAGTCTTCCTCTCCTTTCCTTAGGATCCTAGATGATAATTTGATAACTCATGATTCTAATCCTTCCATGGAGCATAAAACTTCTCACTCATCTCATGATGAAGATGACACTTTAAGGGTTCCTCCTGAACAAGTGCAAAACCTTTCAATCAAACTTGATAAAATGGGAAATTGGCTTATCCAAGAAAACCATAATCAAGATTCTATTCAAGCTATAGAGGCTCTTAATAAAGTTCTCTATGATAATGATCAAGGTATTAATTTATTACGTAGTATTACTCATCTTGTGAATTTGAATGTTAAACCTTTAGCTCAAGAAGCTCAAGAGTTAGGATTCACACCTATTGTCACTAGTGTAGGACCTTCTTCGGTTCCTCTACCTAGTATTCCTACTTATACTCCTCCTTTGATAACAACTTCTCTCCCAAGTGCACCTATTCCTATGAGTGCTCCATCGGTATCTTTACCTACCTCACAACCTTCATATCATAGTGTGCCTTTTACTTATACTAATCCTCTTCCAAATGTGGTGCCTAATGTTCCACCGGTTGTGTCTTCTATTCCTACTTCTTCTTACACTTTTCCTAGTGTTCCTAATATTTCTATGCCACCTATTTCCTCTAATGATTCCATAATTATTAGTTTGGCTCAAACTATGTCATGCTTACAACAACAACTCGCATCTTTAACTCAAACTAAATTTAGCATTCCTACATGTGATATGGGTAGTCCTTTATCTCTAGATATCATTTGTGCTACTGTCCCTCAGCAAGCCGATATGCCTCTTCTTGAGAACTATAATGGCAAAGGTGATCTTGTTACTCATGTTAAAACATTTCAAATCCTTTGTAGTTATTATTCTCATGACCATAGGATTTTAGCTAAGTTGTTTGCTAGAACCTTTCACGATAAGGCTTTATAATGGTACTATTCCTTACCTCCCTATTCCATCGATTCCTTTCCTAAACTTGCCAATTCCTTCATTCAAAAATTTCAAAATAACATTGGACCACAAGTGTCCTTATCTGATTTAATGCATTATAAACAAAACACTAAGGAAAAATTGATAGATTTTATTGGTAGATTTAAGCATTTGCATGCTCAGATTTCTTATCC
>MU225556.1:179525-198985 GCA_018584345.1 Thuja plicata | reverse complement strand
AGATAATCACACCCTTTTCTCTCTCTACTTAACTAAGTGATGTCTCTCTTATTAGGATCTTAGGGTTGATAAAGAATTAAGTCCCTTGGGGGCTTGAGGGTTTCTTTATCCCTTTTGGATTCAATAAGATTATCTTTTCTGTATATTCTCCTTTACCAAGAGTTTGTGTTGAACTCATACTCTTGCTAAAGTTGGGGCTAAATGTTTAGTCATAAAATGGAAGCACTTCCATTATAGATGTATTTAGCCTTCTAAGTAAGTGGTTTGGGGTCATGGAAAGTGCCTTTAATGGGTTCCTGATCTTGACATGGCTTCCCCCCTATTCTGTCCCTCTTTCCACTCTTGTTTAGCCTGATTTTTGCATTCTGGACTGCAGATTGGTGATTCTGGGCTTCAGGGTCAGGGTTGACCTTTTAGGTCTATGTCGACCTTGACCCTAACCTAGGTCAGGGTTGACCTCAACCTTGACCCAGGGTTCAGATCCTGGGGTCTCACAATTTTTGGAGGTCGGCCTTTGAAAAAAGTTTTTCCCACTTTCAGGTCAGCTGTTTCAGGTTTCAAAGTGTTGATTCCTAAATTATATTTAATATAGGTCTTCTCATAGGGTTAAAGGATTTAATGGGAATTTAATCCTCCTATGTAGGCCTCCTTAGAATATTGTTCCCTAATTCCATATAAAAGAGAATCTTTCTCTCTCATTTTCTCTAAGAACTATCAACTAAGTCTTCTAATGGTGATCAAGCATTCTCAAAACCATCTTCAAGTGTGATTCAAGCAAGCCAAGGAATGAGATTTGAAGCAAGTATTCATCCATTCAAGAATCCATTTTCATGAAGGAGATCCATTGGAGGCCATTGAAGGATTCAAGCTACATAGTTCCCTTTTGGTGATCTCTCCATCCACCTTCTTCCAAGCCTATTCCAAATTCAAGAACCCATTCAAGACTTGGTGTTGGAGATCTATAAGCAAGAGATTGAAGACATCCTTCCTTTATAAATTCCACATTTTGAGGTGTACTTGTGGATTCAAGGATTTGAATCTGCCACAAGGATCTTTTCAAGCAAGGTGAATTTATGCATTTACTTTGTCCATTTCTATAATTTCAATTACATATATTTGAGGTTAATTCCAAAACCAGGGTTTGACCAAGGCAAACCCCTCCCCCACAACAAACAATCTCCTTTTTCTTGTAGGTATAGGTACAAAATAGTTGATTTGAGACCAGATCTGGATACCCTTTTCAGCTTTCTTTTGGACGGTGCAAACAGAGTCACTTTCAGATCTATGCAGGTCAGGGTCGACATTATTGGGTCAGGGTTGACATTTGTGGGTCAAGGTTGACCTTTTTCATAAGATGACATCGGAACACAAAATGATTTCTGGGTTTTGTTCATCTCTGCGTTCTTGTTCCAGTTAATCTTCATTTTTTCTAGAAACATCCTACAGACCTCAAAAAATAGCATTCTTTGATCCACAATATTTCAAGGTTAGTGCATTTTTTCTATTTCTTCAATTACTGTCATATATCATTTCCATACTTATAATTAACATAATTTAAGGTATGCCCTTTGTTATTCTCCTTTCCAAATAGTTGATTCATCTGTGCATTAGCCCTTCCTTAGGGTTGATCAACTTGGATCTCCCATTTGTGCATTTAAGGATAAAAAGGAATATCTTATCTTCTCCTTAATCACAATTGCAATACTTAATTGATACAATTCAATTAGGGTTAAGGAATTCAATAGATTCTAGGCAACTTAAAGGACAATTTACATATCAATCACATCCCAATCATAAACAATCAATTAATAATAAATCAATCATTTTTATATTGTACAGTAGTTTCTAGTTCCCCTTGGTGTGTGGGGGCCTCGATCAACTTAGATACAATACCAACTTCTCTGGTATATTTGGCAACTACGGCTTTCAAGTTTATTTCTGTGGAATAGGGGTTATAAATATCAAAAGATTCCATGAATGAAGCTCAATCTAGGGTCACCAAAATAGTGCCATCATCCTTCTTGATGGTATTTGATACAGTATCATACCTACTAGACAACTCTAAAATCAAGTCCACATCAATGAATACATCAGGGACAACTAACTTGGATAATCCACTAGTCCAGGGGTTTGAAATGGGCATAGGGTCATCACTATTTTTATGGAAATAACTAAATAAATGATAACCAGACCAATCTGGTGTCTTGTCATCTCTAATGTATGCATAATTATCTCCTAAGTACCCATCATTTACCTTTTTTCCCCGATTAGAGCCCGCAAGCAGTTGGATGAATTCTTCTTAATAATTTATATTCTCTTTAAGGTCCTCATCATCACTGCTCTTCCCACTAGTGGAGGCAACGCTTACTGATCTGCTCATGTTGTCTAGTGTGAATCATCACTGATCTAATTTCCTTTTATTCTTTACTGATATTGAAATAAATCTTCTCAAAACCCTCACTTTTCACTATGAATCACTTCAAACCTTCAACACTGAAAATCACTTTCTGGATTCTAAATAGAAAACTTCTCAATTGACTCCATAGACCTTGATAACTCTTTTCTTACCGAAAATGCAAATTACTCATGCAAATTCTGAGCTCTAGATTCTTGGAAAGTGGTAAGATGGAATGATAATGGTAATGCCTATTAATGCACCAATCTCATTCATGAATTTGTAATCCAGTCTTTTCTGTCTTTACTTTTGGTGCTATGAAATCAATTCTAGCTCCTAGCCGTGGCATTTCAAACTGATAGATGATGAATTCAAATGTTGAATTTTCTTATAAAAACCTTATTAAATTCAAAAAGAGATCAATATTCTATTCTATTGGCTCTTTAAAAATAGCTCAACAATCTTTTAAAACACGTTGTCATAACTTATTCATTCTTATGGGCTGTCAACTGGTAACATGGCATGGAGAAAACATCATACATTATCTTGATATTACCATGGTTTTCTTAGCGACTGCATGACTATGTGATCTTGTTGTCATGAATATTTATCCTCAAATCTAGTTATCTATTGAGACTTAATGACAACCACCTGATTATCTGTCAGATGAACAACTACCTCTTAATCACTATGTGAAATCACTTAACTCTCATTCTCTTCAAGACTCCACGACTTAAAACTTTACTAACTCATCTTAGACCTTGAGTTTCTTTTAGAGACTATGCAACTGTGTTATCTCTTTGTCACTTTAAGATTTCCTTTACCATGAATTTCTATTGATATTACGCGACTGTCACATGATCATCTTATAATCGGATGGCCCGTGTGTAATCTCATTTACTTTATGTAATTTTAATTTCTCATCTGAGACTTCACGACTTCCGTAGATCTTCTTTTAAATCTAACAGCTTGCACATAATCTCATTTTCTTTTTACTTGACTATAGTTTACTTCACGACTTCACAACTTAAGTAGTCTCCATGTCACGGAAGGAAAATCTTTACCTCAGGTTTAATGCTTCGAGACTTCCCGACTAACTCAAATCTTTAAAATATTATCCATGTGTCTCATTCTAGATTATCATCACCGAATCTCTAAAACTTCTCTGACCGTTTGAATTTCTAAAGAGACTACATGCCATCCATAGGATCTTCTCATTTTTACAACTCAAATCATCTTACTGCAAACTAACTTATACTTAGCTAAACTCTTCTTCAACCATGGTTCTTATCATGATATCACGACCCATTGAATCTCGCTATTGCTTTAAGATTTTAATAACTCATGGTTTCTTTCACAATTTAACACTAGCCACTAGATCCATTTTAAATTAGATGGCAATCATGATATCTCTTTATCTTTTATCCATCTGCAACTTTTCATCATGACTTCAAAGGATCTATCATCATCTGACGGAAGTCGCTTAATCTCTTTATCTTTAACTCAACCATGGATTTTAAAAGAGATCATGTGACTAAAGGACTTTAACCACCTTATTTACCTTGGTTTCTTTGCGAGACATCGTGACTAAGAAATCCCAAAGTCACTTATGCATTTCTTAACTCAAGAGTTTTCATTGAGACTTCGCGACCACCGTAGGATTTCACTTTAGATCAATAGCTATCGCTAAATCTCAGATCTTTTAACTTCACTCACATTTCTCTTTGCAATAACGTGACTTCATGAAACTAACCTTAACTCAAATTGAAACTCTGATCACCTTTAGAGACAATGCGGCTGAGTAGACTTGAAGTTGCCAAAGAAACTCTTTAACTCTGGTTTTTCAAAGAGATTATCTGCTGACCACAGGATCAAGATCTGCATCTATGGCTCAAGTTAAATCTCACAAGGACTGAAAGAATATACATTTTTAAAAGAGACAACCTGACTTAAAGGAAATTTCCAAGTCTCAAAAAGAAAAGGAATATTCTCAAATTACAGCGAGACTACGCGACTTAAGTGACCGGGTTTGTTTGAAAAAGTAACAACAAAATAGAAAGGATTTTGATGAACTAGGGTTTTTCTTGAATATGCATGAAAATTTTGACCTAAGGCTTAGGTATTTGCATTCCTTCTTGATTTTGGCTTAAATATCACTATTTGCAGAGGGATTCTGACAACTTAAGACAAGATTTTTAACTTTTTGGCATGGATATGATTGAGAACTTCAATTTTTTTTTTAGAAAACTACAAAACTGGAAACACAACCAACAATGGTTCTATTTGAGGATGCTTAAATGAAAGTTTGATACAAGAACCATAGATCTCTGGTTGTAGACCATGCAAAATACACTCACTAACCTACTGCAGAAAGGAAACACACAACAGAAATAAACACACCTATATACATATAACACAAAAATTTACTGTGCATGAAACTAACATTTATAAACTGAATAAAGGTTTCAAACATTTCCCATGCAGTAGCAATTCAAATTATTGCTCATCCATGTTCTTCAAAAGATAGGAATCTTTGCCAAAGCTCAGAGAAACAATAAAGGGACCAAGCCATAAAGATTCAAACTTTTTGTGCTTCCCTTTATCTTTAGCTCTCACATTCCATTGGAGTACTAGATCACCAGGCATAAACTCTCTACTACTTGCTCTCTTATAAAATGGATACTTCATTTTCTATTTCAATTTTATGTTCTCCTTCTAACCTTCTCTTTTGACCCCATCAAGCTCTGCTTATTGCATTATCCTATCTTGCATTGGGTGAGACATTTCTAAATCTTCTTCTTGAATAAACTTGTATGCTGGTAATAAATTTTCCATAATCATTCTAGATTGTAAACCATATACAAGTTCAAAAGGTGACTTACCTATTTCTTTCTTCACTGTTATTCTATCAGCCCATAGAGTTAGTTTTAATTTTGTGTGCCGAGCTCTTTTATTATTTTCCAAAGTCTTCTTCAAAATATTTAAAATGATTTTATTGCTAGATTCTGCTTGGCCATTTTCTTGAGGATGATATGAGGATGAATAAGACATCATGATCCCATATTCATTCTAGAATTCTTTGATTTCATCAGATCTAAATCACATAGAATTATCCATCACTAGCTTGGCAGGGACACCAAATCTGGTTAGAATGTTCTCTAATAAAAAAATAGTGACCACTTTGCTAGTTTCTTTCTTGTTGGGAATTTCTTCTATCCACTTTGTAAAATAATCAGTTGCAACAATTATCCAACTCTTTCCTCCACTGGATTTCTCTGAAAACTCTCCAATAAAATCAATACCCCACATTGCAAAAGGTGCTTCAGTACTCATAGGGTTCAATAACAGGGCACCTGAGAACTTCAACTTATTTGAGAACCTCTGGCAAGGCTCACATTTCCTAACAAATGCATGAGTATCTTTTAATAGGCTAGGCCAATAATATCTAGCCCTCAAGATTTTATGGGAATTGGTCTTAGCAGAAAAGTGTCCTCCACATACTCCAGCATGCATTTCAACTAATACTTTCTCAGCTTGGCTCTGATCTAGATATATTAATAGTACACCATTTCTATCTTTCCAATAGAAAAATCCTTGAACTAGGGTGTACTTCTAAGCTTGTAATCTGAGATTTCTCTTTTGATTATCTGTCATAACTTCAGGACACTTGGCATTCTTAAGGTAACACATTATGTTAACATAGAAGGGTTGAATCTAAATACTTGTTACTATTGAATCTTGTATCACTATATTATTCACTTGTACCAAGTCTAGATTTTCTTCTGTCAGACATTTTGCTAGACCTTGTCCTCTAACCAATTTAGTAATATGGATTTCTAACTTAAATTCTTGAATTCTATTAATCCATTTACATCTCTTACCAAACACTTTTGATTAAGGATGTCATTTACTGCTGAATGAGGTACATATGCAAGTACTTTGGCACAAACTAGGTAGGGTATGAATAATTTAACAACTTTTACAAAAGCATATTCCTTCTTCTCCATCATTTCATAGTTTATCTTTGTAGCTTGAAGATATTTGCTAAAGAATGAAATAGAATTCTCAAATCCATCCTCATCTTTTTGAAGTAGAACAAAAACAATAGTATGAAAGGATGCCAATGATAATAAAGTAAATGGCTTACTATAATCAGGATATTTTAGAACAGGGGCCTCTTGAACTACTTTATTAATATTTTCAAAAGTTAACTGAGCTTCTTCATTCCACTAGAATTTTGCATCTTTCTTTAATAACTTAATAATTGGTTTGACAATTTTAGCAAAATTTGTAATGAATCTTCTGACCAAATTAATCTTTCCTAGGAAAGATTGCACACCTTTAATATTCCTTAGAGCAGTGACCTTTTGAATAGCTTCTATTCTTTTAGGGTCAATCCTTACTCCATCTTTGGACACTATATGTCCCAATAACTTTCCCTCTGTGACTGCAAATTAACACTTTCTAGGATTTAGTGAGACACCATATTCTAAAGCCTTGTTGAATTTTTTTTTAGATGTTCAGAGTGATCCCCTGCTTTCTTAGAAAATGTAGTCAAATCATCTTGGTAGATTACCATGAATAAATCAATCAACTCTTTGAATGCTACATCCATGGCTCTTTGAAAATTTGCTCCTACATTTATTAGTCCAAATGGCATTCTAACATATACATAAGTTCTCCAAGGAGTAAGAAAATGCAGTCTTAAGCTATTATAATTATTTTGCAAGTACCTGATAATAGCCTTAAAAGCTATCCATCATTATAATAGCTCACAAAAAGTAACCTTATGTAACATTGCCTCCATATATGGTAGAGAATAATTAAGTTTAAGATTGAGGGAAATGAAAGGTTCTTTTCAAGGTTAACAGTCAAAGAAGCCTCATTTTTCTTGGAGTGAAGGATTTGGTATTTTAATAAAGTATATAGAATAGATGTTTATGTTATTTTTTTGTAGGAATGTAAGAAATTTAGTCTTCAATTTGTTTCTTTCAAAGATGCAATGTTTAGATTTTTGAAATCAACACATAATCTTATGTCACCATTCTTTTTTCTCACTGGTACTAGATTAGAAACACAATTTGAATGTCTGATAGGATAGATAATTCCTGCATCCTTTAATTTCATCAACTACTATTGTATCTTAGGAGAAAACAGTGGATTAATGGGTCTTTATTTTTTTCTAAATGGTTTTACATCTGATTTGAGTGGGATTTCATGTAGGAAAAGGTCTTCCCTATAAGCTTTTAAATCTTCATAAGACCATGCAAATACATGCTTATTTTTTCTTAATAATTTTATCAAATTTTCTCTTACATGGGAATCCAATCCTTTTCCAATATAAACTATCTGAGGAGTGGTCTCGGATCCTAAATTTATCTCTTCTAAATCCTCAATTTTGGCATTGCTTATTCTTGATAGATGTCCACTCTAATCATTAAACAATGCTTCTAGTTCTACCAATCCCTTAGGAATCTAGTTAGAACTTAGTTGGAAAACCTCATCCCCCAAAACATAATCCTTACCATCAATGACCTCAAGTAAAGCATTGCAATCTATGTGCTGGTCTTCATGTCTTGGTCATCTTCGAATACTTGCCAGTTGTAAACATTGTCAGGGACAACTGGTCTTGTCTTAATCTCAACTACTGATACCCCATTTGAGGTCAAATCATTAGTTTTCAAAGCAATATTAGCTAAGAAATCCTCTATAATATTTTAGACCTTTCTATCCAATTTATATTGAAGACATCAAAAAATTCATTCTGGTCCCAAATAGCATGTTTATACATCTTCAGTCTATCAGTTTTCATAGCATATTTGGACCTTACTTGGGCTACTACTAACTCTAAGTCACCATAAAATTTTATACACTTTATTCCATGTTTAGCAGTAATGTCTAGCCCTAAAAACAAAGCTTCATATTATGTTGTATTGTTTGTACACTGGAAGGATAACAAGAAAGAATATTTAAATATTGTACCTGATTGAGAGATAAGTAAGACTCCAACTCCTAATCCTTCTTTAGAACAAGCTCCATCAAAATACATTTTCCATAAATCATCATTTTGTGTAGTTAATTCCTTCACTAAAGGATCAACAATCTTACATTGATAAGCACTCATTTTTAATCTAAAATTCTCCATATCAATATCAATATAGTAGTTAATATTAGTATCTTCATGCAATTCAATCATATGAGGTGTCCTACCTTCTCTAGACACCTTTACATTATTCCCAACAATATTAAAGGTGGCATAAAACAAATCACATTGAATACTACCCCCATTGAAGCACTCCATTTTCTAGACAACAACATACCATAATGTGGTGGGATATCAACCACTAGTACACTCATAGTTAATACTGTATCAGGGCATATAACTAATTTGTAAGGTAAGGCCTCAATGGTTCCAACAATAGGGATTTCTCTTGAATCCATTGCTTGACACCTCCCATGAGGAGTATCTACTTGCAATCCCATGGATCTCATGATTTCTACAGGCATGACAGTATTAGATGCTCTTAAATCTATCATGCAATTTTTGATCATCTTACCATTAATTACCAATGTTAGGAAAAAGGGATCAACAACCCCTGTAGAAGTATTTGTGTTTAGGTAGATCTGAGAAATCTCAAAAATCATCCCTTGAGGTTCCTTTCCCTTATTGTTATATTTCTTTTCAACATATTCTGGTTTTTGAGGTTTTACTAGTGATACATTATTTAATACTGAAAGGACCTTTTCTTTGTTTTCTTTTATCCTCACCATTTCTAGGAATGGGACCTTGATAGTCATCTGAGATAAACACTGGTCCATATCCACTGGAGTATATTTTACATCTGAGGTTTTAGATTTTTCTATAATGATATTATTCTCCTATATTTGAATGTTCAGAGTAGGCTCTTCTTTCTTGGATTTATTATTTTTAATCTTGGAAGAGGAAGTACTTGCCTCTGGCATTTTAGTTTTTTATTCATGTACATCTTTTGGATCACTATCTTTATTTGCAATTTGACCTTAGGTTTGTTTACATTTTTTCTAGGTCCATCTCTTTTTGGTATATATTTGGCATCGTCTTATTTTCTTTAATGAAGATGCCTGCTGGATGACTAGCCACAATACCCACAACTCTATTTCTTAAATGGTAGTTATTTCTTTCTTTGTTCACTAGATTAGTAGTAATTCTAGATTTTTCTTCCTTAGAGGGTTTCCTTATGATGTTAGATCCTTGACTATTCTATGCATAGCGTCTTATATCATCAATTTCCTCTTCATCACTATCAGATAAGACTTGTTGGTGTTACACCTGTGTTCTTCCTTGTGAACCATACATGTCATGGTTCTCAACTTCTTTTTCATAATCTATATTAGAGAATGCATAGGCATTAGCCATATCACATCTATTGTCATCACATATCTCATATTCTTCACATTATTTCTCTTCATTAGCATTGATGTCTAGGGCTACAACACAAAAATTAGGGTTGTGTGGGGCTTGACAAACCTCACACCAACAATAAGTGTCACTACACATATTCACAATATTTTTATGTAATGGGTCAGGGGTCCTATTTTCTGGTTTATCTTTTCTAGGTGGAGCAATAGGTTTTCCATCCTTGAACTGAGTACCATAAGGATAATTTTGCATCCTATTTTGTGGGTTGCATTTATTAGTATAGGATGGTCTGTTATTTTGTGGAGCCTTGTACTCTTTATACTCAGGTTCTTTACTCCTACTAAAGAAAGCATCAGCTCTTCTGCCCATTTCCATAACACCCTTCTATTCATCTCTATGTTTACAACTATTTTATATGCATCTGTGAGACTTATAGGATTTTTATCTCTAAGAGCATAACCCATTTTCGAATCAAAAGTATTTAGCTATGTAGCCAAACATACCTTTTCATCCAGCTTGATTTTTTGAAAGAGCTTATGCATAGCTCTCTGAAATCTTGTGTTGAATTCAGTAACCTCCTCATTAAAATTCTTTTTTATGTTATTGAATTCATTTAACAAGAACCCTTCATTGGTTTTGTCACCATATTGGTCTTTGAAAAAATCAATTAATTCTTCCATAGATGCAACTAAACCATTAGACAATCCTCTAAACCATTCCCTAGCATCTTTTACTAGAGATTGAATAAATAAATTCATTAGGACATCTTCATGATTAATATTTAAATCAGCTATGATATCTAGGAATTTTCTTAAATGAACTTCACAAGAAATGACATTGTTTCCTAAAAAATTAGGGATTTTTTCTCCAATATCATTAGGAACTACATTAGGATAACCAAGAATGCCGATAAAAGTGAATTTCTTGTACCTTTCTGGGTGCAATGGCCTCCTTTTAAATTTTTCATCCTCCTAGAAAGAAGCAATCTTGGCTTTTGAAGATGTATTATTTTCACCACCAACATAAGAATATTTGGAAGATTGCAAAAAGTCAATCTTTTTCTTCATCTCCAAGGTAGCAGCTTCAGCTTCTGCCTTCTCCAACATCTTTGCCATAGTTTCTTTCTCCCTTATTGATCTTTCAAGGTCCATGTCTAACTTAGACATTTGTTCAGTTAGGACTTTATGAGTGTTTGGTTCCTCAACTTCATTTTCAGTAACTTTCTTTTTCCTTTATCTCTAAATATTTGAGGACCTAAACCTTTGTGGGTTTTTGGAGTCTCTGGGTCTTTGCGAGACCTCTCAACATTTTTAACAGCTTGATGTCACACAGGTCTTCTTCTAAAATTATCAACATCTTTTTGGTCATGTTTTTTCTATTTAAGATCTTTTTCCCTTTTCTTTTCATGAGGATTCTCTCCTCTTCCGCAAGCTCACTAGAAGGAACTTCAGAGTCTGAGCTAATAGTGTCAGTTCCTTCTCTTTCACTAGAAGTAGTAGTAATTGCAAATGTTTATAATCAAAGGTCAGGGGCTTATTCATACTTTGAGGTATTCCCCTCATGACTGGACTAATTTGTATCCTTCCTTCTAGTGTTGTTTTCTTCATTTCTTGGAGAAGAATCATTAATGTTTGTTTGGTTCTTCTTCTCTCTCTAAGACATCTTAGTTCTAGAAGTAGTTAGGATCCCACTATCCAACTCAACTTCTAGATTGTCTCTCATTCTTGACCTAGTATTCATATTGGTAGAATTTGTATAAATGTTTCACTTTTGCACTAATTACAGAGATTTACTTTTAGAGTCACCACCCAACACAAGTTTGGGAGATATGAATACTACAAGGATGATCTAGACTAGAAAACTCAACTAAAATTGAATTGAAAGATTTAAAAAATATTGTACTAGAGAAACTAGGATATAAAACTCTTTATTCCCCAGTAGAGTCGTCACTTTGTTAGGGATTTTTCTTGCAAGAACCTTTAAAATAGTATGAATTCTTGGTCTTTTATATTTCCAATTTACCATATGCAAGAAAATCCTAACTGATGAGGATTGGATAATATCCTCCTTTTTTGAGCTCCACAGACTCAGGCAGGTATTACCTTTAAATGATTACTGATTCACAGTATCTATTACAATGGATTAAGTTTATTGCTAATTACCTTTTACTATATCAATAAATAGAAAAATATGCAAATAACTATGATTAATTTGATACAGAGCTTAATAAGCCAAACCATTATCTTGACAATAACAAATAGTAATGTGATAAGAATTCTCATCCTTCTTCCTTTTATAGTTCTCTAAACTTAGGAGGGTCAACCTATTGATTCTCTCTTAAAGGGATCAACAAATTGAATTGTATATTATATAATACATTTACTTGAAAATATATGCTTTCTTATGAATGAAGCATAATTGATTGATTGATCTTGAAATATTGGATGATGAACAATTACTTGCCAAACCATAAACCAGTGCCTAATCCTATGGGAAATAGAGTCAATCGCAAATGTAAATCCACAATTAGGTGATTAATGAAAATACATGAAACCTAGATAGAATGCCTTACAGACTATACACTCACTCCTACAACTTTGTTAGCAGATCTTAATACCAATATTTATCTTCCTAGGATCACCTGAAAGAATTACTCCTTCGTTGATGGACCTCACAAATGACTGTACAATTACCTTGTAATTGATATATTTAAATGCCTTACAATTAAACATATAAAAGATTGAACAAAGATAAAAGAGACAACAAAAGATATAAAATAGATATTGTAATGTATTTTATTAATGTCTAACTACTTCAAAATACTTTTAATAGACCAAAATATATAGAGGTTTAGACAAAATTTTAGTAGTCTGCCTTGTAATTATATTCCATCTTCTTCAAAAAGTTACAACATGCTCTATATATAGTCTAAAACCATCTTGGAATCCTTAAGAAGGATGCAAAAGGCTTTGGATGGTTTAAGACCTAACCCTAAAAACATAGAAAAGAACAAAAGACAAGAAGAGACCAAGCGGTGGATGGAAAAAATGAAGAATGAAATCTGATTTGGATCTTGTCTTCTTGTGATCATTGGCACCTTTTTCTGTATGTTTCAGGATAGCCTCTAATATTTATAGAGAGACCTAGTGACCACCATTATAGGCTAATTTACACTAGTTTTCAAGATGACTAACCTCCTTGTGATCAAAGAGCAGGTGCCAAGTGTCCTTCTACTCTTCATCAATAATGTCAAGGTCAGCAGTGGTAGGATTTTTATTTTTGGGCTTTGGAATAACATCCCATGTTATGACAACATCTTCTGCTAGCCAATCAAAGCTTTGAATATTCTCTAGTTGCATATTTTGCCTTTCCTACCTAGCATCCATTATGCTCTTTACATCTATTATAAATTCATTGAAATCACTTTCTTCCTTAAAGGCCTCATCTAAAATCTTATTGTATCTTTCTATATCCAATTTGCCATTATCAGAGATGTATACCTCTTTATTAGGTAATAAAATATCAAATTCTATGATTCATACTCCTAGTGGCTTGATTTCATTATCTTATAATTTGATTGATGGAACCAATCTATTGTAATTAGGCCCAAACATATTTATTCTAGCTTCAATTTGATTTTACTTGCCTTTGAAAAAGGACAAGTGCACCCCAATTTCTTCTATTTCTTCTCCAACCTGGGTTACAATTTCTGGCAGATCTGATCTCAATGCTTTCAATGATGCTAAACTCTCAAATAGCCTAGTTCTAACTGACCATGTTGCATAGTAGGCATTCAAAATTGACACAAAATTATCCACTTTATCTTTTAATATATCTATTCTATGTTGCAAAATTTGCAATAAGGCTCCCAAAACAACATCATTATGCTCTTTAATCCACATCTTTGTTTTTTCTATAGCATACCCTCTATCTTCAGTTTGAATCTCAACATATGTTCCTTCTTTAGGTACAAGAGGGGAAACCTCAGGCATCTCTTGTAATTTCTGAGTTAGGTCTGCAATTATCTTTTCCATTGCACTGATCTTCATCAGACCTAATTCTCTATCCTTGGAAATCAGGCTTGATTCATCAAATAATTTCTGATATCTTTTATACATCTATTATTCCTTTTCCTCATTTACATGAGCAAAATGGGTCAATGACTGAGATATTTCAATGTCTCATGTATTGTGTACAAACCATATTATCTTGTCTCCTTCCATCTTCTCTTGAACATTAATTAGTGATGGCTTTTGATTCTTAGGAGAAAGAGACCATATTTCAAGGGCTTGAGATTTAGAATCATATCCACACCCTTTTATCATCTCTCCTATTTGTGTCTCTGTGGAAATCTTGACATCAGGCTGCCTTCTGATATGATCTATTATAAAGGTTGAGGCTAAGTCCCATCCTTCTACTAGGATCATACCAATAGACTTTACAAGTTTTCTTGCTTCATCAGGAGTCAAATTCTTAGACTATGGATCATATGCTTGGAGGGCTTGTAATTCTTCACTTGTAATAACCTCTCCTCCTTATGATTTCAATTGTGTTACAACTTGTTCTTGCTTTGCCCATATAAGGAAGTCTTTAAACTCCTTAGTCTTGATGAACTTGTCATCTTTCAGGAACTCCTCTTGTTGTAGTTCCATTTCATCTTGTACAAGATAAGAGGCATCTCCACATTATCATTAGATTCCTCCCTCTTTTTATCACCCTCTCTTTTCAACTTTCTCAGTTGATGATCATAAGCATTGGTCCCTCTAAATAGGGCACCAATTCTATCCTTTTTCTTCTTATGTTTTTTAGCTATAGAAGGCTCCCCTGCTTCTACTCTTTTCTTCTTTTGTGGGGGCTCTACATCCACCTCAGCCTCATGTGCTTCTATGAAATCAATAATATTTTCCTCATTATGAGGTGGCTGATCCTAGGGTAGTGGGCTATGGATAGAGTAGCTACTACTATATTTTGATGATGATTGTTTATTGGGACCTCTGTCCTTATCATCAATCTGATCTTCAATTTGAGTACTGAGCAAGCTATGTGACTCAATCATCTTCTCTAATCTTTGCAAATAGGGAATGCCTGGGAAAAATCCACCAAATGGGATCCCTTTCCTCTTTAATTGCTGCTCCAAATCCATTAAATCATGATACTTTGATAATCCTTCTACAATTACATCCTCTTCAAGGATGTTTCTAATTAAATTCTCTTCCTCACAGGGCTCATTCCTCTTGGTGATAGGGATGGTAGTTGTCAATATTTTCTTGGCACTTTTAGTAAATCCTTCCATGTCAATATACCTATACAGGGAAATATTTATCCTGTAGTGCCTCAACCATCCATTGACAGGGTCATAGGCTCTCTTTCCAATTGTAAAATCTAAGGCAATGAACTGCCTTGGTGTGAAAGTCCCTTTCCTGTAGGAGGCTAAGTGCTCTCTATCTGTTAACATAAGTTGCCATAGACAATCCATTATTGCAATTCTAGATGGTACTCTATATGGCAAGATATGTGGTGGCTATGAATAGCCATATACTCTGATTAGTGTAAAATTTTGGTAACAATAGAAATCACCCCAGTTATGATCACCATTCTATTTGTCAAAAAATTAACAAGGTCTCAATAATTGAAGCACCTTTACAGTAAGTCTAGTCATATCTACTCCCAAATAGCTCAATAATGGGTAAACTACCCATTTCTCAAATGCACAAAACTCGTGCTCCCTAGAGGTATAGTTCCATACCCTTAACCATAATTGCACGGGGTTACTCTGTCCATGATAGAATCTTCTGAGTTGTAAATTTGATTGGTTGATAATGTTGAATTTGTAAAACATGATGAGATGCATAAGCAATGAGTACTGTAGGAACTTAGGGCTTCTTACCTTATTCTGAATATCCATGAATCCTTGATGCATCTTTTTGATTACAAACTAGATGTAATCATAATCAGTGCTTACATACAGGCTCTGCAACTCTAAAATTATCATCAACATGTCTGATGATACCCTTTCTCTTCCATTGTCTACACCTAGGACTCTACATAGGGCATAGGATATGTATTTCATGTAAAAGGCTAGGTATTTGTATAAATATGGTGATAGATCACTTGGAATAGGGGAAATGTAGTTTCTAGTTCCCATTGGTGTGTGGGCCTAGATCAACGTAGATACAATACCAACTTCTCTGGTATATTTGGTAGCTAGGGCTTTCAAGTTTATTTCTGTGAAACAAGGGTTATAGATATCAAAAGCTTTCATGAACGAAGCTTGATCTAGGGTCACCAAAATAGTGCCATCATCCTTCTTGATGGTCTTTGATACATCTCATACCTACTGGCCAACTCAAAAATCAAGTCCACATCAATGAATACATCAGGGACAACTAACTTGGCTAATCCACTGGTCCAGGGGTTTGAAATGGGCATAGGGCCATCACTATTTTTATGGAAATAATTAAATAAATGATAACCAGAACAATATGGTGTCTTGTAATATCTAATGTATGCATAGTTATCTCCTAAGTACTCATCATTTACCTTTTGCCCTGGTTAGAGACCGTGATCAGTTGGATGAATTCTTCTAAAAATTTTCTCTTCCCTTTAAGGTCCTCATCATCACCGCTCTTCCCATTGGTGGAGGTGATTCTTACTGCTCTTCTCATGTTTTCTAGTGTGAATTTTCATTGATCTACTTTCCTTTTCTTCTTTATCGATATTGAAACAAATCTTCTCAAAACCCTCACTTTTCACTATGAATCACTTCAAACCTTCAACACTGAAAATCACTTTCTAGATTCTAAATAGAAAACTTCTCAATTCACTCCGTAGACCTTGATAACTCTGTTCTTACTGAAAATACTAATTACTCATGAAAATTTTGAGCTTTCGATTCTTGGAAACTTGTAAGATGGAATGATAACGGTAATGCCTATTAATGCACCAATCTCATTCATGAATTTGCAATCTAGTATTTTCTATCTTTACTTCTGTGTGTTGTGAAATCAATTCTAGCTCCTAGCCGTGGCTTTCAAACTGATAAATGATCAATTCAAATGATGAATTTTCTTTTAAAAATCTTATTAAATTCAAAAATAGATCAAGATTTTATTCTATTGGCTCTTTAAAAATAGCTCAGCAATCTTTTAAAAAACGCTGTCATAACTTCTTCATTCTTATTGGTTGTCAACTGGTAACATGGCATGAAGAAAACATAATACATTACCTTGATCTTACCATGGTTTTCTTTAGAGACTACGTGACTATGTGATCTCATTGTCGTGAAGAGTTATCCTCAACTCTAGTTATCTATTGAGACTTAACGACAACCACCCGATCATCTTTTAGATCAACAACTACCTCTTAATTGCTATGTGAAATCACCTATCTTTCATTCTCTTCAAGACTCTGTGACTTAAAGATTTACTAACTCATCTTACACCTCAGGTTTCCTTTAGAAACTATGTGACTGTGTTATCTCTTTGTCACTTTAATATTTCCTTTACCATGAGTTTCTATCGAGATTACGTGACTGTCACATGATCATCTTTAAATTAGATGACCCGCATGTAATATCATTTACTTTATTTACTTTTACTTTATCATCTAAGACTTTGCGACTACCATAGATCTACTTTTAAATCTAATAGATCACGTATAATATCATTTTATTTTAACTTGACTATAGTTTACTTTGCAACTTCATGACTTAAGTAGTCTCCATGTCGCAGAAGGAAAATATTTACCTCAGGTTTGCTTTGAGACTTCCCGACCAACTCAAATCTTTAAAAGATTAGACATGTGTCTCATTCTAGATTATCATTGCTGAATCTCTGAAACTTCTCTGACCTTTTGACTTTCTAAAGCGACTACACGCCATCCACATGATCTTCTCTTGTTTATGACTTAGATCATCTTACTGCAAACTGACTTATACTTAACTAAACTCTTCTTCAACCATGGTTCTTATCGCAACATCATGACCCATTGAATCTCATTGTTGCTTTAAGATTTCACTAACTCATAGTTTCTTTCATGATTTAACTCTAGCCACTAGATCCCTTTTAAATTAGATGCTAGTCATGATATCTATTTATCTTTTATCTATCTGCAACTTTTCATCACGACTTCATGCTAGCCATAGGATCTATCATCATCTGATGATAGTCTCTTAATCTCTTTATCTTTAACTCAACCATGGATTTTAAAATAGATCACATGACTAAAGGACTTTAACCACCTTCTTGACCTAGTTTCTTTGTGAGACACCGCGACTAAGCAATCTCAAAGTTGCGTATACATTTCTTAACTCAAGATTTTCATTGAGACTTTGCAACCATCATAGGATTTCACTTTAGATCGACAGAGATAGCTAAATCTTAGATCTTTTAACTTAACTCGCATTTATCTTTGCGATAATGTGACTGCATGAACTAACCTTAACTCAAATTGTAACTTTGATCACCTTTCGAGACAACGCGACTGAGTAGACTCAAAGTTTCCAAAGAAACTATTTAACTCTGGTTTTTCAAAGAGATTATCCCCCGAATGCAGGATAAAGATCTGCATCTATGGCTTGCATGAAATCTCACAAGGAATGAAATCATATTCATTTTTAAAAGAGACAACCCAACTTAAAGTAAATCACCAAGTCTCGAAAAGAAAAGGAATATTCTCAAATTACAACGAGACTACGTGAATTAAGTGAAATAACATCAAATAAACACATGACTTAAGTGACCAGGTTTCCTTGAAAAAGTAACAACAAAATAAAAAGGATTTTGATGAACTAGGGTTTTTCTTGAATATGCATGAAAATTTTGACCCGAGGCTTAGGGTTTTTCATTCCTTCTTTATTTTGGCTTCAATATCACTATTTGCAGAGGGATTTTCACAACTTAAGACATGATTCTCAACTTTTTGTATGGATATGATTGAGAACTTCAAAATTTTCTAGCAAACTACAAAACTTGAAATACAACCAACACAATCAAGAGATTTTGGTGATTTCAAGAAAGAAAGGGTTTGGATCCAAGATTTGAACGCTATCTTCCATCCATTATTCATTATTCTCCTTCTCCATTCAATAATATCTATCATACATACATCCATGATCTGTGATTTGGACAGTGTAGATCTATTGTATTGGTGAAGACATCCTACATTCTATAATTCAACATTCAATCAGGAGAGCATACATCTTTGTGGGTATAGAAGATCTGTATCCATCCACAAGGGTTTAAAAAGAAAGGTGAATACTTACATTTGTCTTTTTTACATGATTTATTTATTTCATTTCAAGGTTAATTACTAAATGAGGGCTTGACCAAGGAAAGTCCCTTTCCCCCAACAATTTTCCCTTCTCTCTTGTGTGGAGGTGCAGGTCTGAAGTAAAGATTTTGCTACAGATCTGGTATTCCAATTGGAAGAACTTTCTAGATCCATTTTCTATTTTGGACTCTGAAAATATTAGGTATAGATTAAACCTTTGTAATGCCCAAAAACTTACGCCCAAAAATGCAACAATTTTTTTTTTTTTAAAAGGAATAATATTTATTAAATCTACAACAAGAGGGTCTAAGGGGAATCATGACTAGAGTCAACATCCCTTATCCCTAGACGCTTAAATAGTTAAAGGATTATGGCTCATAAGTTGAAGGTAATCTG